>BQNB010162694.1:0-14531 GCA_026074375.1 Tanacetum coccineum | reverse complement strand
CTTATACATCCTTGTGTGGCCGGCCATGGGCCCTATCATGGGCTTTCCATGGGCCTTGGGCCTTTATACCTTACTAAGGATCCAAAAACTATATTAGACCTACGAGCTACGTATTTTAGATGTGATCGAGTCTTTTCTCGATTCCTAACAGTTTTTAATATATTAAAGACGATAAGTTCGAAGGTCTCTTGCTGTTGGGTTTATTTTTTTCTTGCGGTTCAAGTTTTGATCGTTGTTTGCTTAGGGTTCAAGTTTATGATCGGGTTTGCTTGTTCGAAATTGAGGGTTTAGAGTTATTCTAATTAATTCAATTTACACGAAAAGGTTCTAGCAACAAAGGGTATATTGCACACGGCTTGTGAGACTTGTCGGTAAAGTTGGTTAAAAAACAACTTGACAAGGTTTTTAGCAAGGTTAAAGAAGAATGGCTAGTTCGATAACTAGGTTTGACATAGAAAAAATTCGATGGGAAGAATGACTTCGCGTTATGGAAAATAAAGATGCATACTTTAATGGTACAACAGGGATGTGATGCTACATTAGAGACATTACATGTGGATATGGAAGCAAGAGAAAATGCTTGTTTAATGAAGAAGGCATACACTACCTTGATTCTATGCTTGGGAAACCGGATTTTACGGGAAGTTACCAAGGAAACAACTATTGCAGGAATTTTGGACGAAGTTAACTAGTTTGTATATGACTAAGTCCTTATCAAATAGACTGTATCTGAAGAAGAAGTTGTACACGTACTATATGAGTCCAGGTACGAAATTGGGTGATCAAATTAATGAGTTTAATAAGTTGATATTTTATTTGACGAATATTGATATCCAGATTGAGGATGAGGATCAGGCACTTATGTTCCTTACATCATTGCCATCATCTTATGAAAACTTTATGGAAACATTGTTGTATGGGAGGGAATCCTTGACAATGGTGGATGTTCTGGCGACTCTAAATTCACGAGAGTTAAAGAAAAGAACTGAAGGCATAAAGGAAGAAACTGGTGACGGGTTAAATGTAAGGGGAAGGCCATATCATTCAAGTAAAGCTCATTCCGATGGAAGTTCATGGTTTAAATCAAGGGTGGAATAGGGATGGCACCCGTGGGTAATGGGCATGTGTACTAATAACCCATCACCCATACCCTTGGTTTCTTTCTCACCCACTACCCACCCGTCACCCGTTGGTGGGTATAATTTTCCACCCATTCCTATGCTCGCAGGTATTCTTTGTCCATGGGTTAGTGAAATGCAACAAATGCACAAACCATGATATGGAAACTAACTATGAAGCTGCATAATAAGAAACCATATTAAATTGCCAAATACCAAGTTCACAAAATACTTAAACATATGTCTGAAACTAACAAATTAAACATCATTACACCAAATCACAGTCATAGTAGTTCATTTTAAGAGATAAAATAAAATAGTTAACATCTTTTTTTAACACAAGAAGGGACGAACTCAGATTATTCATGTATATCTATAATGGTTTGATCTTTCATATTCACCTTTTGGTCTTGAAACTCAAACAAACTTTTAGTATACTGTGTTTTTATGAGACTTGGTAGTTATTTAATATATACCAACAACCTCAACACAAGTGGGTTTACAGGTACACCCACGAGTATTTTGAAGGGTACACACGTGATTATTTTAAGTGCGTGTCATGGGTTTACCCGTAACAGGTATGCCTTACCCATCACCCGCCCGCCACATACTGATGGGTTCAAATTTTCACCCACGACCCACCCGCATGTGAAAATTAACGGGGTTACCCACCCATTTACGTGTGGTTACCAGCTGGTTATGAGTTTTTTCTCGCCCACTGCCATCCCTAGAGTGGAACTGGTAAACTCAAGTGCTTCATATGTCATTTAAAGGGTCATCTAAAAAGAGATTTTCCAATGAAGAAGTCAAGTGGGTTCGTCAGGAAAGGTAAGCATGATCTAGATTCTGATTCTTCTGATGACGAAGGCAACGCCTATTTTGGAGAAGCCTTGGTGGTAGTCGCGAATGATGAGATGATTGAATTGGTAATAGATTTATGTGGGACTTATCATATGACACACATGAGGGATTTCTTGTATGAATTTATGGGTTTGATGGTGGATGGGTTTAGTTAGGTGATAACAGGACATGTACTATCTAATGGACAGAGAAAGTTAAGATACAATTGCATGATGGATCAAGCTTTATACTTGAAGATGTCTAGTATGTTCAAGGGTTAAGAAGAAGTTTGATTTCATTGAGTACTCTTGAAAAAGAGGGTTATATTGTGAAGATACAGATGGGTAGAATCAAGGTGATCAAAGGTTGTCGGGTTATGATGATTGGGATCAGAAAAAAGAATTGTGTGTATACTTTAGAAGCAAAAGTGATGACTTTTGGTGTACAAAAGCATGGGGATTCAAAATAAGTTGGATTCAAACAAGTTGGGTTCAAGCAACTTGGTGTTAAACAAATTGGGTTCAAACAACTTGATCATGGTGTTGAAACAGGAGTCTATGGAGTACAAGTTGATAAACGTGTTTGGTTTGAGGTGGAACTGCAGAGTGCTCAAGAGAATCGTGAAGCTGAGGTTTTTTAGGTTAGTAATGATGATGCTAAAGTGTCTCAAAGACGGTTGGACGACAAGCAACTTGAAGAAAAGACAAACACGAACTACTTGGTAAAGGAGCAGGAAAAAGTACACATTGGCATAAAGGTGAGGGCAAACATTACGATAACCGGACTACATGGGCAAGAGGGTGCAGAGGGTAATGTTGCTGAAAAGAAGAAAATGAATGAGTCTATAAAAGTTAATCTAGGGAAATTACTGAAGTACAATGCCTGGTCGACAAAGTGGTCCCCGGTCCGAGGTTCCAGGATGAGGAAAAGATATTGAGTATCGGTTATGTTTAAGTGTTACTCCTAAGGTGGAAATTATTGTATATTATGAGTAATTTTAAACATAAGTTAGGGGGTTAAGTGTACGTTGTAATTTAGATTAAAAATAGACTATAACTATGATTAGTTAAGCTTGCCTTGCAAGGCAAGGCTCTCTTAAGTTCGGTTATATGGGAAGTTTCATATTTAACTTAGGAGAGGTTTCTAGCCTACTAGTTATTAATTATTCTTCACCGTTGTAATAGCTTTATTAGGTTTTTAATAAATGTTTGGTACGAGGGTATATCGTGTGCATATTCTTGTCTGTTTTTTGTAGTCTTTTGTGTTTGCTACTTGTGCTCGATACAACTCGCGATCTAGCGTTCCGCAATCGAACTTCGAGTTTGTTGTTGTAATTGTCCAACACTTCTTTTACTAGCTCCTTGCTAGTTGTTGTTTCGGAAAAAAAAGGTGCCGTTGAAAGAAAATAAACTTGATAATCATACAAGAGGTAGCAGTGTGAAATAGATAATTTACATTTTAGAGATCAACTTATGTAAAATATGTTGTGGCTTGATAAGCTATGAATATGATGAATAGCATCTTTTGTTAACCCATATAACGGATAATACATATTATTGTTGTTGACATAGGTCGAAGAGATATAAACATGAGATCGCTATTGTACACAAATCTTGTAAAACCATTTATATATAGATATACTTGAACCCGCACATAAGAATTACATACCAGCTTACATTGACAAATTAAGTATTTTGCATCACCTTTCTGAAAAACTTCCCTTAACATCAAAAAACAATTTCATCTTCATTCAATCTTCAATATAATCCAATTCACATGTCACAACTCACGAAACCTTGGACCGCAAATTAGCAACGATACACGTATAACTTTCGTTGTCGTGGCTGAGGAAGGCAGACAGCCATTAGCACAAGAACAATAACTATTAATAGTAGAATTCCCTTAACATCGGTTTCCTCGTCTTGAGAACAACAACAGGCTCCCATAGTTTCTTTGTTTGATGTAAAGTTAATTTGTTCTTCGAATACGAATACGATTAAACTTATAATAGACACGAGAGTTGAATATAACTTTTTAAGTCAACTATGACTTGCTTTTCATGTTTGGTAGTGGTTGAATAGTATCTTTTCTTTTTTAATTATATTTTTCGAACTAAACTATTCAACGTTCGGAAACTTCTTTGTAGAGAGCATGGTAGATAAATATGGATTTTATTTTTTGTGAACCTTAGACTGAATGTAGTGGTGACAGCAGAGGACACCGTCACGTCAGCGTCAACTCAGCTTTCTCTCTCTTAGACCACACAGTGACCAAACACACATAGTGGTGACCGCAAAGGACACCGAACAATTTTATAATTAAACATTACAAATACAAATACTGAAATAAAAATACGGAAATTAAATTACGAAAATTAAAATACGAAATACAAATACTGAAATTAAAATACGGAAATACAAATACTGAAATTAAAATATGGAAATTAAAAACTAATAGTTTAAATTCCAACGCTCCTTGGTTTTTTCCTTCAAAAACAACACCGTAGATAAAGCTCTGCCAGTTAAATGATCATGATCTTCATTGTAATACCTGAGGTCCTCTTCGAATTTTTGTTGCTGAAATTCGAACATTTTTTATTGGAGGTCTAATTCTTTTTCACGTTGTGCAATCCTCAGTCTCTCCAATTCTCCTTGCTCCTAGCGCTTCGGTTCTTTCAGTTCCAATTCACGCTCTTTAATTCGTAAATACTCAGAGGAGGACTCCTTCCTCTGCGTAAAAATCGGTGTTGCAGCCATTGTGAATTTACTAAGCAACGCGTCAACAAGACTAGGATCACCTGCAATTGAAGTTTCCGAACGAGCACCGGATGATGATCCTTTCTTCTTAGCCCGGTCTTGGCCAATTGGTGCAGGAACCTCTTGAGCTTCTACATCCTCTGAATCGGCTTCTTGATAGACAGTATTATCACATGACCTACTTTGGTGCCTATCTCGGACACTATTATAAATCTCACAAAATTGACTATCCTTATGACGAGTCCTATTTTTTCATTTGCAGTTAACAGAATCGTAGCTTCTTTTGTCTTCGCCCATTTCTTCGTGAAAGCGCTCAGCTACTTCCCTCCAAAACCCTGCCTAAAAGAGCATCTTGGTTTTGCGTAATTCATTATAACTTAGAATGATGTTAGTCTATTAGTAAATAGTACTGATACTCGAGCTCGGCTTCTGATAGACAGTATTCACATGTCCACTTTGGTGCCATCGGTCACTATTATTAACATCTCACAAAATTGACTTTTTCCCATTTGAAGTCAACAGGAATCGTAGCTTCTTTTGTCTTCGCCTATTTCTTCGTGAAAGTGGACAGAAACTTACGTCAAAACCCTGGCCTCATTTTGCCATTTCCTTCGACGCTATCCTCCGATTTCGCTACCAAGCTTTACACAAAGCTTCTCCTCTCAATGGTCCACGGTTCGACGAACTCGTTTGTCATTCCTGTAGTTTTGATCTTCTTGTATATTTTTTTTGGTTTCTCGGGCTCAAGTTCCTCGACGGGAGAGTCGTCTTCAACCGGTTGGATTAACCTTCGAATATGGGGTGGTGTTTGGAACGGTTGAGAAGCGGAAGCCCATAAAGGTTCAAATATCATCGTTCAAGATTGGTGGGAAGGAAATTGGCTTGGCGGCGGTGATGTCGTTGGACGATACATTGATTTTGCGCTTGTTGAGTATACCAAGGAACGAATAAGGATTTGGTGGGGAAAAAGTATTGGATTCGCCTTGAGAAAAATTAACGGTAGGATTTGACCGTGTAACATAAAGTGGAGTCGGTATTTGTTGGAAAGTTTGTTGACGTCAGGATTTAGGTGTTTTGTTTTTGTTAGACATTGTTCTGAGTCTTTTAGTATAAATTGTAAAGAAATATTGTGTGGAAAATGAGTAGAAATAGGTTGATTTTTAGTGGAAAAAGGGGTAAAAAATTTATATATATATAAATTCAAACGGTAGATTTTGATTTTTGGGGGTTTAAATCAAACGGAAATTATTCTCCATTTACTCAGTAGTGTGACCCGACCCAAACAAATCATAAGTTCTGGGGGGACGCGTCTACATTAGAGGGTAGTCTAGTATTGGGGTGGGGACGCAGTCTGTGTACTGCCAATGGGGACGAGACGACCGAGGTCGAACCCTACCCATACCGTTTAGCCTTACTAACAAAGACAGGATAACATAAAAAATGGCCCACTTAATGTTTGTAGAAAAGTTGGCATGTACTATACGGTGTCACGTTATAAACCATGTTGTCGTACGTCAGAAGCCGAAATCTAAGAGACATCGAATGATATAATCTTTTTCTTCATTTACCACAATGTCATTATATTTGTTGTTGATATCTTCTTAAGTGGTGGTTGATGATAATTTGGTACGGGCTGAATTCTTCGATTCCGGATGCCGTTCGTCGTCTTTTGGCTGATAGTGAGCTGCAAAAAGAAGAACCATGTTAGGAGCATGACCACACGCGAACCCCGTAGTGAGGGTGCACCACTACGCGCGGTAGTTGCGTTTTCTTCCCTCTTTGGTGGTCCTTGCCATCGTACGGAATCCAAGAAAACTTTTATATTTTTTGTTTGGTGGCGACTATAACACCTAAAGTTTGTAGGTTTAATAATGTGTCGAATGATGATGTGACACTAACGTAAATGTGATGAGTTTAATTACCATAGTGTTTAGCTTTAATAAATATTTTTATACTCTCTCCGTCCCAGAATAAGTGTCCAGTTTAACTTTTCAGAGTCAAACTGGTTCAACTTTGACCTTAAATATATATTTTTTCGTTATATAATACTTGATGAAAATTATACTAATGAAAAATACACTTAAAACCGAATCCATTCATATATTTTGCATCAAGTATTATATAGTACACACAAAAATAGTTATGGTCAAAGTTTAACTTGTTTGACTCTGAAAAGTCAAACTGGACACTTATTTTGGGACGGAGGTAGTAATAACAAGTAACACGCCTTTTTTAGCCATGATTTACAAAATTTTAGCTGACCTAGATGTTTAGAATTAAGCTCACTAGTCACCTTCACATAAACTCAAAATGAATAAAGTCTCCCGTTGTAGTAAAATTGTCGTGGCCATTGTTTACACCTGTTGAAGCATAATTTGGTCGGGCCGGTCCTGACGACTCTCTTGGTGCCGTTCGTCGTCTTCCCGGGCCTTGAATAGTGCTACACACAAAGAAGAACCGGTTAGAAGGGGACCCGAGGCCGGAGCCTAGGGATTTACCCTCTGACGGTCAAGTCAGAATAGTATAAGCATAGCATAAAGAGGTGGTAGAGAATAACCTGTGTAGGTCTCTCTAGGTAGGATGATCATACTCTTGTATATATAGTGTATGGATTGAGGTTACGTAGGATGTGGGCCACCCTTTTCTCGGGTTCGGCCCATTGGGTCTGGCCCATTCCAGACTATACGCCAACATGTCCCCCCAGTCTAGTAAGCGTGGCCGTAGCCGCGGTTACTAGACTAAAAGGACTACTCTTACCGTCGCGAAGACGTTCGCACTTTCCAACCATACGCCGCCATATCTATCTTCAACTTACGGCCGAATATGGCATTTGACTTACGGTCGATGGAAGACGTACTTTCGCGGCCGGGTAATGCGAATATGGCATTCGACTTACGGTCGACGGAAGACGTACTTCGGTGGCCGGGTAATGCGAATATGGCACTCGATTTACGGCCGACGGAAGACGTACTTCGGTGGCCGGGTAATGCGAATATGGCACTCGATTTACGGCCGACGGAAGACGTACTTCCGCGGCCGGGTAATGCGAATATGGCATTCGACTTACGGCCGACGGAAGGCGTACTTCCGCGGTCGGGTAATGCGAATATGACATTCGACTTACGGCCGACGGAAGACGTACTTCCGTGGTCGGGTAATGCGAATATGACATTCGACTTACGACCGACGAAAGACTTACTTCCGTGGCCGGGTAATGCGAATATGGCATTCCACTTAGTACCGGACTTGCAATGCCTTTTACGTACTTTCTATATCCGGAGATACTTACGTGACATGCACGAAGATAATTATAATGGTATCGTTATACCCCTATAGCCCCCCAAGTTTAATGGTGCTATGTTCTATTAGTAGTATTAAACTTGCAGACAAAGTATCCAAAAACATGAATAATTTTAGCACCTACCCCAATAGGTCGTGACACGCGTAACACGGAGCTTACTAGAAAGGTGGCTGGTTCATATACCCTAATGTGCTATGCACGAAACTTGTAGCCTACTAGGAAATAGCACTCGACTATGTGCGATATGAAATGAAACACAAGGTGTTTGTTTATTTATTATGTCCTGACTTCGGGAATCTAATTCCGTACATCAACAGGAATGTAGCGGATAAAAAGTAATATGATTTAACTAATAATAGGCATAAGAACGTGTACAACAAATGTTTACACGTTTATGTAAGTAAGCCTTGCACACCCCCTTCGCGCCTCCGCAAGCGCTAGTTACATATAGGACTACGTAAGCCATAAAAACGACCGAGGCACGGTCATGTGTCATAATGATGACAACTAAAAAACTTTCCACGGATGCATTGATAAAGAATGAAAAGTACTCGATTTTGTTTATTCGTGGATCTACATGAGTTGACCGGTGATCAAAATAGTTAGCCGCAGGTTGCCCCCGGTCGGAAGTACAAATGTTGACTCCAAATGTATAATCTTAAATACTCATTAAGGGCTCAACGGGCGCATGGAGGGGTTGTAGCCCCGCGTCTCCATGCTTAGGTAAGCAATGGAAGTCGTTATGACAAAAGAGCAGATATCCGCTGCGTTGGTAATCGGAACATGCCGTGTGGATAAAGGTTTCGCGGCTCATGATGTTAGTCATTATGAAGTAAACTTCCAAATGCAAGGTACAAAGACTTTGGAAGTGTCCAAGTTCATTGACCGGTGATTTTCCTCCGGAAGGCTCGAGACCGCGATGGCGATGCGGTTGGTGACCGCGGATACCAAAGAGGAAAACAAATCTGGGCTTGTGGACAAATAATCATAAATCATCACCCCCACATAAATTGCATAATCTTTGCAAATGAGGGATAAATATGCAAAATAATATTTGCTAAACCATTTAATATGGCATGCTATTGCATGCGACGTTTTTACCACGTCATGGCTTAATCAAAAATTTATATTGTTTCATGTTGAAACAATTTTTTTTGTTTTGTTTTTTTTTTGTTTTTGAAAATGTATATCAAATATGGTAAATACCGACTAAGGAAGCAGTGTCGCGACATAATTTTTGGAGCGGACCATAAATATAAAGAAGCCGGGCCGCGACATAATGTTTGGTACGGACCAGAAATATAAGGAAGCTGGGCCGTGACATAATTTTTTTGGAGCGGGCCATAAATATAAAGAAGCCGGGCCGCGACATAATTTTAAAGAGGTTGGGCCACGACACATTATGAAGAGGCCGGACCGACCCATGACGGAAGTCGGGCTCACGGACAAAAATATAAAAGCCTTTTAAAATAATCTTTGCAAAATAATGTTTGCATAAAGATATTTACAAGTAAGGGATAATTGCAAATAAAGAAAAAGATATGGATAAAATCTTTTTATCAAATTAAAAAATATTGGTAATATCTTGTTACCAATTTAAAAAGAATATGTTCAACTTTACATAAATGTTGTCATCTATTTATGGTAGTGTGCATATTAATAAACTACCTTTAATATGTATTTGAAAGTAATAATTTTCACTTTAAGTACAACTTCTTCATGCCAAGAAAATGCTTTTTTATAACCCATGAGGTCGATAGATGTAGCATTAAACCATAAATCGTATAAAAACTGTTTCTTGTTGTTTTAAGAAAGCTTGAAACTTAGTATTTTTATAAAGAAAAACAAATGTTATGTTTGAGATGAGTAAAACCCACGAGTGAGTAATCTTTGTATTTTTGTTAGATCAAATACAAACGAAAGTTCATAACTTGTTTCAGATGACAAAAGAAAGATATATCCAACATCTCGTATTTTCATGACAATAAAGATGTCATGAGAGAGAATTAGGAGGTACTCACAGAGTCGCATATCTCAGTTGTCGGGACATATATACAGATCCATTATTGCATCGGAACAATTTTTTGGGTTTTTGATTATGAATTATTTTTGTGGTTAGAACACGAAGCATAGTTTGTTCAAGGTCCCACGGATGGCGCCAACTTGTTGATGCATAATTTGGTGGGGACGGTCCTGACGACTCTCCTGGAGCCGTTCGTCGTTCTCCCGGACCTTGAATAGTGCTGCCAACAAATAAGAACCGGTTAGAAACGGATCCGAGACCGGAGCCCGGGACCCACCCTCCGACGGTCAAGTCAGAATAGTATAAGCATATAGTAAAGATGTGGTAGAGAATAACCTGTCGAGGTAGGATGATCCTACCCCTGTATATATAGTGTATGGATTAAGGTTACGTAGGATGTGGGCCACCCTTTTATCAGGTTCGGCCCATTGGGTCCGGCCCATTACGGACTATACGCCAATAATGTTCCCTTTATGTCGCTTTCAAACCGATACCAAATATCCAATCTGTCGACATTCTCTCTGAGTTCAAGCAAAGAACTCAAGCGACCACTTTCAGAATATTTTTTGAATGCCATAATCACTTTCTCCTCTAGCTCTTCGACCTTCTCGTTGTATAGTAGTTGACAGGGACGAAGCCAGGACTAAATGTTACCGGGTGGTGGGTGTACAAATTTTTTTAAACCGAAATATAATAGAGTTAAAAAGTGAATTAAAACGAAGATTTCATTAAAACGATAAATAAATGAACATATTACCTTCTAATCAGTGATTCTACGATGTCCCATAGCAAAAAAACGCTTACGTACACCCTCGTTTTTAACATTAGTAAGTTCTTCTTTCTCTATGGCGCAAGTTAAAGCGCCGTTAAAATAATCACCACCCATCCAATTGCGCAAATCAGTTATGATGAGCTTCATTTTAGAAAAACATCTTTCAACCGTAGCGGTAGCAATAGGCAAGACTAAAGCTAACTTCAACCACCGATAGACCAAAGGATGCGATGTATGCTTTTTCTTATCCATCATCTTCTTAGCAAGTTTGGCAATGCTATCCAAGTTAGCAAAATCTGTATCATTACGCACAATCTGATAATAGACTCTAAGTTCCGTAGGAAGACTTAACCTTTCCTTATAAGGAAATTCACACGGATACATCTCACTAAGTTTCACTAACTTTGATACACTGAATTATGAAAATGAATCATGTGGACTCAAAGCCGCCATACAATCAAGTAAATCGGTGCTTCCCTCACTAAAACGGTCTTTAAACTCTCGAATTTATATATCCATAATAGTGTTGAATATATCAACCTCGAAATGATGTTGATTTGTCATTCTATCCCTTCGGCCTCTTGAATGAAAGTCACCCATATTTACCATCTCAATATCATGTTTACCACAAAACAAAGTTCTTTCCTTATTAGGAAATTCACCTCGGAGGATAGGCGGATACATCTCACCTAAGTTTCACTAAGCTTTGTTGATACTACTGAATTATTGAAAAAATAAATGATTAATTTGTGGACTGGGTTTGGACTCAAAGCCGCCAATATACATCAAAGTTAAGTTGTTATAAATAATATTAAATCGTGCGTTTTTGGGTTTTGTGCTTTGTTCTGCCTTTCCCTCACCCCTACTTTAACTTAAAACGGTCTTTTCTTTTTTTATTTCTTTTTCTTTTTTTGTTTTTTCTTTTTTTTTGTTTTTTTTTTGTTTTTTTTTTTTTTTTAAACTCTCGATATAATAACTTTAATATATCCTTAATTGTTAGTGATTGATGTGATTGTAGTATATTATCAACCTCGAAATCTATAGTTTGACTTTTGTCATTCTATCCTTTCGGCCTCTTTCTTGAAATGAATTCTAATGAATGACATCTTTTTTCTTGAATGAAAGTCACCATTCTTTCCATCTCAATTATCATGTTTACCACATAACAAAGTTACAGTCTCAGTAGTGGTGAGTAGTGAGGCAACTAAACAACAAACAAAGTTTGTGATTGGAGATGTGGGGTGGGGGGTTGTGAGGATACTTTTTTTTATTTTTTATGGTGATCCTTTTATGTCTTTTTTTGTCCGATTGGATTTGCGCATTTTAGTTCCGTTTTTGTTACCAAATGCAACAGCCCTTTTCTCTAAGATAGTTTGATCTTTTTGAAGAGATTGTCGTGTTTTTTTCGTGGTAGGTTTGTTTTCGGCGTTTTTGAGGTATTGCAATATGTTGTTTAGTTCATTTTATCGTGTATGGGGTGCCCTCAAGTACCTATAGATATGCAACTATTAAGGTACAAATAATATACCCATAAAAAATTAAAAAATTCAAGTGTTTTAGTTGTGTTTGTTTTTTTTTTTGATTTGGAATAAATAAAAATACTTTATTAAGTCCAGATTGCTGATTTGTTGTGGTTGTTTTGTTGTTCCTATCTGTGTTTGAAGATAAGCTGGTGTTGTTGGTTTCTTGTTTGTTTTGGATTTGTTGTTTTGGATTCTTTGGGGTTCCACGGTTTTTTTAGTTTTTTTAGAGATAGTGATTTTTTTTTTGATTTGTTTAGTATCACCTTCTGAGGATAGTATCACCTTCTTCTTTCTTACTAGTGTGAATAGTTGTACCTTTTGTAAGAACCATCCGGAGGGAGGGGGAGGAGGGGTCGAGGGAGGGTGGAAACATTTTTTTTCTATGCTAGTAATAGTTCTGATGTGGAGTTAACCCATCATTTTGAGATTCCCCTTATTGTATCTCCAGCGCGGGCTTACGTGGTTGGTGTGGGTGGGAGGTCTTGGATCTCGTAGATGGTTGTATTTCGAGGGGTGGTTTTAATTCGTGGGTTGTTGGGGGGGGGGGGGGGGGGGGTTGGGGTGTTAGGAGGGGGGGGGGCCAAGCAGGGGGACGGGGGGGGGGGGGAGGGCGGGGGGAGGGGGATTGGGTCTTGGAGCATTGTGCAGGGGTAGCTGGTGTGGTGTGTTATTAGTTTGTTTTTTCAATCTTCACCTTTCTCAATTTCTTTTTAATAGTCTTTATTTTTCGTGTGACTCTCTCGCCAAAATATCTTTTCGTTTTACTAAGAGCCACACACAAAACAACATTCGTCCCACAGTGGTTGTGTAAAACTTCTCTAAGTATGTTTGTGCTATTACTCCCTTGGGGTGGTTATTCTGTATGCTGGGTGTTTTTGTGCGTTTTTGCTTAAGCCACTAACTTGCCTAATTATCTACTTACTAGAGGGGTGATGCTAGCTCTTTTTTTTCATGTGTCTGTTGTGGCAGGTAGTTGTTTTGTGGCTTTGTGGAGGTATTCTGTGGGATGGGTCGTATTTGGAATGGGGAGGGGGGTGTTCGTGATTTTGTGGGGGGTGTGGGGGGGGTATGTGTGTTAACTTGGTTGGTCGTGGGGTGGGGCGGTATCGATCACACTTCAGTGGGCGTGGGAGGATCACAAATGAAGGGTGACGAGGTGGTTCCGGGGAGGGGGAAAAAGAGGCGTTCGGGGGGATTTGTGGGTTTTTGTGGTTGTGTGTCGTTGATGAGGGTATTGGTTGGGTTCTATTTGTTGTTAGGAGGGAAGTATTTATTTTTTTTTTTTTTGTTTTTTTTTTTTTTGTGTTTTGTGGGGGTTGTAGGGTTGAGGTTGGAGGGTAGAGCGTAGGAGCATTGGGGTGGGTTGTCCGCCTGTTACTTTGGGGTTGCTTTTGTAGATTGTTAGTTGGGTTGCTGTGTAAGTTAGTGTTTAGTTTCATAGGGAGAGTAGATTGATTTTTGTATAGGTTGAGTGGTAGTGGGAGGGGTTGTTGTGGGTGGGGTGTGGGAGGGGATGGTTTTGGGGTAGGGTGGGTGTAGTGCGGTGATGGGTGTGGGTGGGTTGCTTGGGTGTAGGGTGGTTAGTGAGGTTTGTTGTGTGGGGGGTGGCGACACCCCCATTTTGATTTTGAATGTATTGTATTTCCTGCTCACTTTTGTTTAAAACTTCAAAAATATAAATTTAGTCAAGATACTCAAAAAACCACAGCCAATTAACTTTGTTCACTTCTTAAACCACGTTCACATAGTCTCCATTTGTTCCTTCTTAACCACGACACTAGACTCGTCAACTAACAACGAAAACACGTCATCACCAATCTCTAAACAAATAGAGTTAACTATTTCTTTCGCAAAACACTCAACTATATCTTTTTGAATATCAGGCGATGTCAAGATACAATTCTTTGGAGCATTTTCTAATGTTTTTTTTTTGAACGGCAACTTTTATTAGACAAAAAAGAAACACTAGCAAGAAGCTAGACAATTACGAAGAAAGTAAATAAGGGTGTTGCAACCACCTATCCCAACTAAACGCCTTATTACATCTGGCGTGACACCAAAGAAACGAACGAGTAACAATGTCATCAAAGATGATATCTTTCTGAGGGGGTTGAGCTGCAAAAAGAACACTGTTCCGATAGTTCCAAATAGACCACCATGAAACGTAAAAAATACCTTCCAGCATGCATTTAAGAATA
>BQNB010162693.1:0-11599 GCA_026074375.1 Tanacetum coccineum | reverse complement strand
TTATGAGGATTCTCAAGTCTAGATAAATGATCCGCCACGAGGTTCTCACTTCCTTTTTATCACGGATGGTGATATCAAATTCTTATAGGAGGAGAACCTACCGGAGCAACCTCGGCTTGGCATCTTGTTTATTCAAAGGTACTTTAAAGCCGAGTGATCCGTATACACTATAATTTTAGATAAGACAAGATATGGCCGAAACTTTTCAAAAGCATACACAACGGCAAGCATTTCCTTTTCCGTGGCAGTGTATATCATTGTCTTACTAGCATAATGTATAGGCTGAAAGTGCTTCATCTTTCGTTGTCCTAAAACCGCACCAATCGCGAAATCACTTGCATCACACATGAGTTCGAAAGGTAGGTTCCAATCCGGGACAACTAAGATTGGAGCTTCGGTAAGCTTCTTTTTAAGAGTCTGAAAAGCATCAATACAATCCTTAGAAAACACAAACGGTGTTTCCTTCTCAAGAAGGTGAGTCATTGGTCTAGCTATTTTGGAAAAGTCTTGGATAAAACGTCGGTAAAAACCTGCATGACCTAGGAAACTCCTAACACCTTTTACGGTAGTCGGGTGAGGGAGCTTAGCGATAACATCGACTTTAGCATGATCGACCTCAATTCCCGACTTTGAAATTTTATGCCCTAACACAATTCCTTCTCTACACATAAAGTGGCACTTCTCCCAATTAAGAACTAAATTCGTGTCTTCACACCGTTTTAGCATCTTTTCTAAATTGGAGAGGCACGAATCAAAACTATCCCCAAAAACCGAGAAATCATCCATAAACACTTCCATAGTCTTTTCGATCATATCATGGAATATGGCCATCATACACCGTTGGAAAGTACCGGGAGCATTACATAAGCCAAATGGCATGCGACGGTACGCGAAAGTTCCATACGGGCATGTGAAAGTAGTTTTCTCCGGGTCTTGAGGATCTATTGGTATTTGGATATACCCCAAAAATCCATCTAGAAAACAATAAAACTCATTTCCGGCTACACTTTCAAACGTTTGATCCATAAATGGCAATGGAAAATGATCTTTTCGAGTCGCTTCATTTAACTTCCTATAGTCGATACAAACTCTCTACCCGGTAACTAAACATGTCGGAATTAATTCATTCTCTTCATTAGCAACAACGGTTATTCCACCTTTCTTGGGAACACAATGCACTGGACTAACCCATGGGCTGTCGGAGATCGGGTAAATCATACCGGCATCAAGAAGTTTTAAAACCTCTTTTTTGATTACCTCGTGAATTTTTAGGTTAACCCGTCTTTGACTTTGAACCGTGGGTTTATAATCATCCTCCATCAAGATTTTGTGTGTACAAAGACGAGGGTCGATACCCTTGATGTCGGTGATTTTCCAAGCAATGGCCTGTTTATGAGATTTAAGCACCTTTAAGAGAGCTTATTTTTCATCATCTTTTAAACTTTTTGCAATAATTACTGGCAACTTATCGGTTCCTTATAAATAAGCATATTCCAAATGAGATGGTAAATCTTTTAACTCTAATTCCGGAGGCTCTTCAATTGAAGGTGTGGTTCCTTAAACTGAATGGATCTTTGCAGCCTATAAAGGATGATAGCCTAGATGTATAACTACATCAGACTATGTAGAAACAATGACTTAAATACAATATGTTAATGCGGAATCTTAACACAAGTAATAAGAAGAATAATGATTAACTGAATAACAACTTTGTTAAAGTGTTCTTGAGAGTTACAGGTTGCTAACTATGATATTGATATATGATTTGTAATTGTCTATTTCATATATTTCATGTATATTCTAACTATGTCAATAGTTATCCTTTTATAGACCAAGGATAACCCTAAAAGTCTTACATGACTTTCTGACAAATATCTCACAAATATCTTTTAAATATCTTCCCATCGGTACTAACTATTTTACTACTAACGGTACTAACTAACCAGCAGTACTAACACTTTGTACTGTCGGTACTAAGTATAACTGTCGGTACTAATGATAAGAGAACATTATTCCTAACAATCCTTCCTTAAACATGAATGTTAAACTATTTTAACTTCATGTTTCTTCATTCCTTTAAGAACTTGATTGTTCTTTAAGCTTCTTTTACTGCACAGAGGATGTATCCAAACATTTTTCATGTTTTCTTAATCTTGTATTTGAAGTCTTGCAAGATCATCCAAAAAGATTTGTTCTTCTTCTCTTAGACTTCCTCTCTTACCATCTGATTTGGAAGAAGATTTGTTTGTTGAAGAAAAGGAGTGCCATATTGGTAAGTTCAAAGCAGTCTTGATCATTTCACTTCTATTTGAGAATTCCTGAATCATTTTGTCTTTTGTACCTGAATCTTGATTAGATTCTCTGTTGACCAATTATAAGTTAGCTTGATTCTCTTCACTATCAGTATGATAGTTCATGAATCATTCAAATAATCAAGGTCAAAAGCCAATTGGTCCAATCCCTGCAACATTGGTTGTTCATCTAGAAAGTTAATGTGCAGGTTTTCTCAACTCTTTTGGTCAAGATTTGTATACTCAGAAAGCATTGCTTTTTAGAGAATACCAACAAAAATCCTTACATTCAGAATATTCCAGCAAATTTGCCCAAGTGATCTATGGTATTCAAGATGGTCACATGGCACCCAAAAGGTCTTATATAACTTATAATTGGTGTCTTACCAGTTAAAAGTTCATAAGGCGTCTTATTATGAGGCTTGGTCACTAATACCCCCGTTTAGACATAACAGAGCAGTACTAAACTGCTTCAAGCCCAAAAGTGTTAGGTTAAAAATGAATCGGCAAGTATGGTTCTTGCTGCCTCAAAGGTCCTGTTCTTCTCTCAGCAACCTCCATTTTGTTGTAGGATTCTGCATTGCTAAATTCCCTCTTGATCCCTATTTAAACCCAAATTCAATAATATCCCTGTTTTTGAATTCTGTTCCATTATCACATCTAATGGTTTTAACCTTTTGATTCAATTGGTTCTCTATTTGTCTTATAAAGTCTTAAGGATATGCAACAAGTTCATCCTTAGTTTCCATAGAAAAAGTCCCTAACTAAAACTGCAAAATCATCAGTGATCACCAAACAATAGGTCTTATGTTTAAGCTCCATACATATGTAGTGTCCAAACAAGTCCATATGAAAGAAGTTGTAGGGGTGAGGTTAATAGAGCTAACTAACTTGGCCTTACAAAGAAGCTTGTGTTGTGCATCCTATTGACAATCAACACAAGTGTGGTCATTTTGAAAAAGCTTTGTAGGTAAACCTCTTACAAGGATTCCCTCACAAGTTTAATTTAGGCGTTTTTGAAATTTTACATGACCCAAGCCTCCTATGCCATAAGTTAGATTCAACAGTTGTAGCCTTTGCAATCAACAAGCCAATATCCTCCTAAAGAACAATGTTCTCTAAATAGAAACTGTACATATTGTTATGTCTGGGAATTTTAAGTAATATTTGATTTTCATAGGGGGGGGGGGGTGTAACTTAAAGTCAGGAGACAAAATAAGACATTCAGTGTCAGTAAACAGAACCTTGTTCTTTTTGTCACACATTTGTGACACAGAAAAGAGATTGAAATGCTGAAGTTCTTTTACAAAGCTTACATCCCAAGAATCTAACATACCAGATTTTGTCTATTTACCTTCCAGTAATATATCCTCTACTACCTCCAAAGGCAACAGGGCCACCATTAATGTCTTGATAGTCAGCAAGGTAGGCCTTGTTTCCTGTCATGTGCCTGGAACATCCACTATCAATTATTCCTTTATTCTTTAAAGTTCTGTGTGGATATCCGCACATTCCAAAAGAAAGAGATTAGGTCTCTCTTAGGGACCCAAGCCTTTTTGGGCTTGAGTCTGCCTAGTGGATCTTTGAAAGATGAATAATTTCTAAGGCTAGATCCACTATTGTATTTGGAGAGGATATTTTTGTTGTATCCAGGTTTTCTCCATTTACAACTTGCTGAGGACTTAACAGCAATGACCCATTTTTCTTCAACAGTACTAACTTCTTTTACCTTAGTAGTATAAACCTTTTGGTTTGAAAAATTTGTTTTCAGTACTGTTGTTCCTTAAAGTCTTGATGATGGGAATGATTTTTTGTTAGAAACATTTGCTGGTCTAACACCATTCATCATGGGCTTAACAGTATTATTTTTCAGAGCAGTGCTGGTTTGTACTGTCTGTCTGTTAATACTTTGTCTAGCAGTACTACCTTTGTTAGTACTGCTAGCCTTGGCAGTATTAACTGGATTAGTTCCAGTTCTTGTTTGTACTGCCAAAGGTACAAACTGATTTTGTTTATTTATTCTTTGAGCATTGTCCCATGTTTGTTTCCTCAAAATCTTGTTTGTCTTTTCCCTTGTACCATTACCCTTAGACAGATTTTGTTTATGTAGCTCATTTTGTTTAGCCAATTTGACATGATAGTCACAATCTCTTATTAAATGACTATAACTACCACAGACAAAACATGCTCTTTCATTAATCTCATGGTCCAATTGTTTGTTGTTAACCTTACAAGGTTTTTGACTATGTGTTGAACTATTCTTAACATTTTCACTAGAAGTTTTTACATGCTTGGTAGCAAAACTAGGTGTGTCAAGATCTTCTATTTTCACATACACATGCTCATCATCACTACAGAATTCATAAACATTCAATAATAGGAGAATCAGACCATACCCTAGGTTGCCTTCATATTTTTTTGATTTATTTGACAACTGATTCACACACTAATTCAGAAATTTTCTGTACTAATGTTGAGGCATATTTATCAGTTCATTGTTTTGGGATTCATTTTCACTTGGTTGAGTCTTTTCTGGACCATATGTAAAATATTGTGTATCATCTATTTCAATGTCAGCGGTCCAGAGGCATATAATTTCCGTCATGGGTGGGGTACCGCTATGCATTCACAGGATATTATAAAGCTGTTTTATACAAAGGTAGATTTTCAAAATCACTACTTTTGTATTAAAGAACTTGTGAAGTTTCATTTTCATAACTCAATTTCCACAATATCTGAAATCACCATACCTTAAAGCCCCAATTTATCAGGGCAGACATTTTGATATTTATATTATATCAAGAGTTTTGGTAAAATGATCCATTATCTACTATAATCTCTAAGTCATCTTTTTTCTTTTGAGCTTAGCCAACAAAGTCTTATGAATATGTTAGAACACTGTTTTTATCATCTAAGGTGGTGTTTGTTTCAATAAGATGTTTTGGGTCTGAATCTGACTACCGCATCTTACTAGTAAGATGCGGTTATAAAGTCTGAATCTGAATGAAATTATGTTGTTTTTTTTTATAATTGTCTGAATGGTTTTAATTTTATGTTTTTTAAGTATATCTATGTAATTATTATTATTTTTAAATAAATGATGCAATTCGGGTTATCCGGGTAATTCAGGTAACTTGAAAACCGAACCGAATTCAAATTCGATTTTTGGTTCGATAAGTACTAGAAGAGAAATATATTTCTATATCTTAGAAAAGTAAAAATTAAAAATTGTTTTGCTTTGATAAAAGACAAAAAAACATTGCTTTTGATTTCCTTCTCTCACCCACGTGTATAGTACTAATGTATACATTTAATACTACTTTGTACTTCTATGGATCTTCTTCTTCCTCAAAGCTTATCCTCTTTTTCAAAATTTTCTTGCATCCCAATAATAAGGCAGGTCTTTGAATTAAATGAGATGGGTGTGGGTGATGAGTTTAGAGAGTTTGAAGGTGGAGGCTACTAAACAGAGGGAATAAGACTTGATTTTAGTATCTGATCCCATCAGACATCTATCATCTTCCGGCGTCTGACTCTCGAAGAAAAAACAAACAACCAAAACGTCTGACCGCGTTTGACTGGTGAGAGACGTCAGACGTGATTCATATGTTTTTGGCAAAAACAAACACACCCTAATCTAATTTCATAAATTTGATTTTTTTGTTCATACCAAAGTTGACCTTGTTGATGGGCAACTAGTTGTGCTTCAACCTTTTTAAGACCTTGAGTATAAGCCTTTATCTCTACACTAGCATTACTAAGTTCCTCTCTCTGAGCATCATATAGTCTTTTAAGATTTGCATAAGATTCTTTACACTCATTTGAACATGAATATACCTGTATGTCAGATCCTGAGTTGTTGTTAGCCATTAAAGCATAATCATCATCATCTTTTGAATGAGTTGTCCAGTCAATCCTTTCTCCATCAACTGTCACTAATGCTTTAGACTCTTCTTTCTTTCCAGTTCTGTTCCCATCTCTATTTCCAGTATTCCATCCATCCCTCCTCCTGTTTTCTTCCTTTGATCTACACTCTCTTGCAAAATGCCCTGTTTTGTGGCAGTTGTAGCATTCCACTTTGGTTTTATCAGAAATAAGTAGGGATCGTCCCAAAAGTAATGTTTAACGTCCTTAAAGAATTTCTTCTTTTGTTGGGACTACATCCCTTTGACGATAAAATTCCCCGCATGGAAATTGTAGAAGAAGAACCCACCGGAGCAATCTCGGCTTGGAATCTTGTTTACTAAGAAGGTATTTAAGAGCCGAGTGATCCGTATACACTATGCTTTTAGATAAGACAAGATATGGCCGAAACTTTTCAAAAGCATAAACTACGGTAAGCATTTCTTTCTCTGTCGTAGTGTAATGAATTTGAGATTCAGTCATTGTCTTACTAGCATAATGTATAGACTGAAAATGCTTCGTCTTTAGTTGTCCCAAAACCGCACCAATCGCGAAATCACTAGCATCACACATAAGTTCGAAAGGTAGGTTCCAATCGAGGACAACTAAGATCGGAGCTTCGGTAAGCTTCTTTTTAAGAGTCTCAAAAGCATCAATACAATACTTAGAAAACACAAACGGTGTTTCCTTCTCAAGAAGGTGAGTCATAGGTCTAGCAATTTTTGAAAAGTCTTGGATAAATCATCGGTAAAAACTGGCATGACCTAAGAAACTCCTAACACCTTTTACGGTAGTCGGATGAGGGAGCTTAGCTATAACATCAACTTTTTCTCGATCGACCTCAATCCCGGACTTTGATATTTTATGACCTAACAAAATTCCTTCTTTACATATAAAATGGCACTTCTCCTAATTTAGAACTAAATTCGTGTCTTCACACCTTTTTAGCATTTTTTCTAAATTGGAGAGGCAAGAGTCAAAACTATCCCCAAAAACCGAGAAATCATCCATGAAAACTTCCATAGTCTTTTCGATCATATCATGAAATATGGCCATCATACACCTTTGGAAAGTACCAGGAGCATTACACAAGCCAAATGGCATGCGACGATAAGCGAAAGTTCCATAAGGGCATGTGAAAGTAGTTTTCTCTTGGTCTTGGGGATCTATTGGGATTTGAAAGTATCTCGAAAATCCATCTAGAAAACAATAAAAATCATTTCCGGCTAATCTTTCTAACATTTGGTCCATAAATGGCAACGAAAAATGATCTTTACGAGTAGCTTCATTTAATTTCCTATAGTCAATACAAACTCTTCACCCGGTAACTAATCGTGTTGGAATCAATTCATTATCTTCATTAGCAACAACGGTTATACCACATTTCTTGGGTACACAATGCACGGGGCTTACCCATGGACTATCAGAGATCGGGTAAATCATTCCGGCATCAAGAAGTTTGATTACTTCCTTCTTGATTACCTCATGAATTTTTAGGTTAACCCGCCTTTGACTTTGGACCGTGGGTTTATAATCTTCCTCCATCAAGATTTTTTCAGTACAAAAACGAGGGTCGATACCCTTGATGTCGTTGATTTTCCAAGCAATGGACTGTTTATGTGATTTAAGCACCTTTAAGAGGGCTTCTTTTTCATCATCTTTTAAACCTTTTGCAATAATCACGGGTAACTTATCGATTCCTTCTAAGTAAGCATATTCCAAATGAGATGGTAAATCTTTTAACTCTAATTCCGGAGGCTCTTCAATTGAAGATTTTGCCTTAGTCACTTCTACTTGCTTAAGGTTCATCGAAGGAAGTTGAAACGGGTCATTATTCAACAATTTTTCAATTAAGCAAATATCTCCCTCCGGATCACAATCGGCATGATCAATTTCCGGTGAAATTGAATCATCCTTGAGAAAAGCCTCTATTTCTTCCAAAATGAAATCACTTTCCTCGAACGGAGTGAAGGAAAGAAAAGAGTCGGAAATAATAGGCTCAAAAGTCGTGGTGGGATTGCCACCCGAAGAATTATTAGAAAAACCTAACACTTCTTGAGCATACTCCTCACTAGCAACATCAATGACGTCAATTCGGTTTAGCGACATATCATCATATGTAGAGAAGTATCTCGTAGTTTGATCGAGATTAAAAGTCACGGCTTCGTCATTAACCCGAAGGGTTATTTCTTCTCCATAAACATCAATTAAGGCACGACCGGTCCTCAAGAAGGATCTCCCTAGAATGAGAGGAACCCGAGGATCGGCTTCAAAATCAACAACAACAAAGTCGGTAGGAAAGTGAAACTTCCCCACTTTGACAAAGACGTCTTCGGCGAGTCCTTTAGGACGAGTAATGGATCGATCTGCTAGCTCTAGAGTCATCCGAGTGGGGGTAAGTTCGGGTAGGGAAAGCTTTTTCCAAATGGAAAGAGGCATAAGATTTATGCTCGTGCCAAGATCGGCCAAGGCGTGACATACATCTATTCCTGGGAAATCACATGGTATAAGAAACTTACCGGGATCTCCAAGCTTTTCGAGAAGCTTTTTAAGGAGCATCGCCGAACAATTCTCATTCAATGGTATCTTAGCTAATTCAAACAACTTTTCCTTATTCATGAGCAAATTCTTAATCGTAGGGGCAAATCTTGGCATTAAAAGTAAAGCGTCCGCGAAGCTAATGTCGAAGCGCAAATCGTGAAAGATTTGAGAGTGTGGAAAACTAGAAGGGGGGTTGAATAGTTTTACCACTTTTTAATTTAAGGCTTATGTATGTTTGTAAAACTTAGATTTGACTTTTTCTGAATTCAATGCTTGCACAATATGAACAATACAAGTATATGAAATGATAAAGTAAAACAAGAGATAAGAGTAAGAACAATCAAACCGCAACGCGAGGATTTATAGTGGTTCGGTAACGAAGCACCTCTTCGCCCTACTCTACTCCCCGAGCACCAAACTCGAGAGTTTTCTTCACTATGTCAACAAACTCCCTTATGGTGGAGAAAACCGTACACAACGTTGCTTACACCGATTTATGACACAAAGCTAAATGTCGAGTTCTAATATTAGCTAGAACCAATCTAACACAACACAACTTCACGACTTGTTCATGACTTCATAACTTCTTCATAACTTCACTACACAACTTAGCTTCACACCTTGAACACAACTATACACCTTCTTCACACCTTCACAACTTCACACATTCACTACTTGTCCTCACCACACTACTTATGTCACAACTAACTAACACTACTAGAAAGGATCACCAAGATCCAACTATACTTACAACAATCTCCAAATCCTAATAACTACACAACTTTACAAGATATACAATTGATTTATAAATATGTGATATGGATGCAACAAGATTGTTATGGTACACTAAGGTGTAATACTTCTTCACTTGATGATGGAAGTATTCTTCTCTTGCACTTGAGGGATTAAGCTTGGATCACTTGGAAACAAAGCTTTATGATTAAATGATCAAAGGATTTAGAGAGATGTGTTGGCTATTTTAGAACAGAAAGAATGAGTGCAAAAGGTGAGAAAAATGTTGGGGAATAGTCCAGTATTTATAAGGAAAACTGGAGGAGCGGAGTCTATGGCTAGTCCTCTTAAATAGGGTGTTGGCCCCCTTATAATTAAGGGGGCCGCCCATGTATTTAAGGGGGCGCCCATTTTCAGACGCTCCTCTTTTTGTCCTTTTCAGGGGAGGTGTTTACTGGACTTTTTCTAGCCGTTTTAGGTTCGAAAATTTGAAATTCAAAATGTTTATTTTGAATAAAACATTTCTTTTAAATGTAGAAAATGTTTTGTGATGTTTATAAAAATGTTTACAATATTTTATAAAAGTTTGAGGTTGAATAAAAATTTCCTTTGATCATAAAATGCATTAAGCATTTGTTTATTCATACCTTTAAGTGATGTAATTGTTGAAATGAGAATTTACTACTAATTACTTGTTTACGTTGAACGTTTTTATATTTTGTGATTATCAAAACGTAAAGATGTGAAAAAATATTATTAATGTTTTTAGGCATTATATTTTATCAACAATCTCCCCCTTTTTGATGATTACAAAATTTAAACTCATTAAATATAAAATTATTTTTAAACAAGTATTTAGTGAGTTTCATGTCATTTCTCCCCCTTTTTGTAGAATCAAAAAGGCATCGTCGAGGATTGCTAGTAAAATCGACGAAATAAATGCTCCCCCTTGATGTGTGCTCCCCCTCGTTCGAGGGCACCAAGGAATCGAGCTATGGTTTCTTAGCTACAAAAACAAGTTAGAATAATACAAATATTTCTAACATGTAGCAAGGAAGAAAAATATGGCATACAACCAACAATGATCATTCATTAAAATTAAAATAGTGTGTGAAACACACTCATGCATACATAAGGAAAATAACATGCTAACATACATGAAATTAAAACTACAAAAAGTCCTATAACTAGTAAAGCTTCATAGGACTTGCTTGCAAAATGGTGGATGATCAATTATTTGAGAGACTAAACATAGAGTATGTTTAGTTTGGGGAGGATGGTGGAGGTGGTGTGATGATGATTGGTGGTTGTGAGAGCATATGTTCAATATATGAAAACATATATTGAAGTTCATCTCTTAACCCAAAGATGAGGGTTCAGTTGTGGATACAACAAAGGCATGAGTTACCATGTGCTTTAAGTAAATTCCAAGGAATAGGATGCTCAATGATAGGTGGTGAAGGTGATGGAGTATCAAATTGGACATCAAGTGGGGTAATTGGGGAAAGAGTGAGAGTGATGTCCATTGATGCATTTTCTTGAGTTGGATGTGGTGGAGAAACCCTTGGAGGAGGAGATGTTGGTGGGTTCAAGTAACCATTTGGTGAAAGTGATGTTGATGAGGTTGGTGATTTGGGTATGTAATCAATTGAAGATGAAGAAGTGTCTTTGGTTGATGGTGTTTTGGAGGGTGCATTAGGAGCACTAGGTGATGAAATTAGAAGTTTGGGTGATGGAGTTTTTGTGTCATCTTGGGTTAAATCCACAAACAATTGTTTTAGTGGAATGATGTTGATTTTTGGTCTCTTGAAGACTTTGGAAATAGAGGCTCTAGTGGAGGCCATGGAGGTTTATGGTAGTTGATGATGAATGAGGGAGATGGTAAATTGGTGATATACAATTGGAGGGAATTTATGTGAAGAGATTTGTTTGAAAATTGAATGAATTTGAACAAGTTTAGGGTATTCCAAATTTTATTCGAGCATTCTGGGCAAATATAGCTTATACCAGGTAAAAGAAGGCAAAAAGCAGAAAAAATATTGTTTTACCCGTGAAAACTATGGGCGGTCCCCTTAAAATTAAGGGGCCGGCCTTTATGAATTATGGGGGCCGCTAACTGTTGGTTCCATTTT
>BQNB010162690.1:1876-14532 GCA_026074375.1 Tanacetum coccineum | reverse complement strand
ATCCATTCTATTGCGGACAAGACGTAACCGGTTCACAAAACGAATAACAGATATTTTATTTAATGTTATAAAATTTTTCTGAAATATTATCAAATAAATACTCATTTTTATCAGAAAAATGATTTGAAAAACAATGGCGCGAGTTTTGCGACTCGAATCATCCGTTAAGTCGTCCAAACAAGTCCCGGACCACTTTTATCAAAACTATATAAAGAAAGTTACAAAATGAACCCTCAACTATATTAAACTTATCACTTTATATTAAAGTTTTAATATAAATATAAAATTTTATATTAAAAAATTTTATAAAACATTTCATCTCAAAATTATACACACACACTTATCATCTTCATCCTCTCTCCCTCCATAACAACAAAATTACTGCCCGGGTGTTTTTGGAGGGGACACCGGTAACGGGAGTACATATTTTTACATTACTGCCCGGGTGTTCTTGGAGGGGACACCGGTAACGGGAGTACATATTTTTACATTACTGCCCGGGTGTTCTTGGAGGGGACACCTGTAACGGGAGTACATATTCTTTACATTACTGCCCGGGTGTTCTTGGAGGGGACACCAGTAACGGGAGTACATATTCTTTAAATAAATGCCCGGGTTTTCTTGGAGGGGACACCTGTGATGGGTATATATAAGTCTACGTCACAGCTTCATGAAGTGTAAATCACTTGGAGGGTGAGCGTGAATGTTATGAAATAGATCTATTCGGGTGTGAATCCCCGTTCGGGTGATTAGCTATCACTGGGCAAACGAACGTTATAACATGTCGAATTACGATTGGTTGGGTCTATAGGGCCAACCATACATATACATGAATACTTGTTCTATAGACCCAACCAAGCGGATTACGATTGGTTGGTTCGAAAAGAGTGCTGATCTTTTTGTTCACACGTTTCTGAAACTTCACTATTGGACACTTACTCTTGAAGTGTCTCAAACTTCCATGCTTATAACAGGTGTGAGTTCGTTGATTCCTAGCAGCAGTAGGATTCCTACACTCCCTGGTCATGTGGCCAATCTTCTTGCAATTCTTGCCCTTTACAGTACATTGCCCATCGTGGTTACCTTCCCACTTTCTCTTGTTGTTAGCATTCTCTGCTACCTTGTATTCTTGTTGTTCGGTCTGACTTATTGGCTTACGGGCCATGTTGGTTTTCGTCTCATAAATGGCAATAGCCTCGATAGCATTAGCCACTCGTTCGGCTATAACCCGCTTAATTTCCTCAACACTCATCCAAAAAACGCACATGAGATACGGGAAATCGAGATTTTCCATAAGTATATACTATGTTTTACAAAAGATAACAAACTAAATCATTTTACGTACGATTGATATAAAACGGGACTTTTAAAATCCAAATAACAAGAAACTAGGAGTGTAATCAAATATAATACTTAGATAGAAAATAAGTTAATTTTAATATATATTAAATCTGACAGATTATTAATTAAACGATTTGAGCACTTTCGAGTCCGTTTCAGCCTTCCGGCGAAACACGAAAGTTGTTCGTAATGACGTTTTACTTTGTCCGCAGGCTTATCAGTTTTAAAACTTGAGATATTACGGTCAAACTAAAGGTCATGATTAGTAATTGTTTTGTGTTAATTTAACAAATAAAAATCATGATTTCGTTGAAAAGTGCAACGTATTTTAATTAATATTAATACATTATGAGTACGATTTTGAATGATAAAATAAAGTCGGTTAATATATTATTTCAATTAATAGTTTTAAGATCATTGTTTGGTTCTAAAAACGGGGAGTCTAAAAATAGTAACTTTCTGTAAATATTGAGATAAGTTAGGATTGGACGAAAAAATAGTATATATACATAAAATATACTAAGGGTTAAGGTTTAAAGACGCGCAAGTGGATTTCTCATCACATGTATAGTATGTATACATATTAAAATATGTATGATTTCGTCGTTACGATGTACGCATCGTTGATCGTATTTAATACGTGTATTATAATAGAGCGACATAATTATAGGGTCGTGTGGCCGTGATCGTTTGCAGATTCAGTAGTGAATTTAATTGAAATAAATTTGATCGTATGGGTCTTTAATCAATGTGATTCATAGCCTAAACAGCCCTGCTTTCAATCTTTGAATGTTTTATATAACCCGCGAGGGGAACATGCTTGTCTACAAATTCTTATACTTACTCGGTTATCTTATAACAATGTGATTGTTTTAAGGGATTTTGTGAGTTTATAGCCCCCTGTTTTACTTGTTTTCATACGCTTTATAACTTTTGGGGTGAGAACTTGCTTGTTGCTAAATTGTTTGCAAATTCAATTACATGGTCGATTACATACGTGTTTACATGAATATTTACAAGCTCATATTTACATGAATATTTACAAGCTCATATTTACATGAATATTTACAAACTCATATTTACATGATTTGTTACAAATTGGTTTACATACTTATTTGCATAGCTCGCTATGGGATACATTATTTGACTTCATTTTTGGTCACAAATGCCATACTTTTACTTTGAAAAAAATTGTTGGATTTACGAATTTTATTGGCGCCTTGCGGGCCAACAATCATTACTGCCCGGGTGTTCTTGGAGGGAACACCCATGAGGGGAACACATTATTTTAAATCACTGCCCGATATTGGGTACATACAAGTCTACGTCACAGAGTCCATAGAACTGTAAAACACTTGGAGGTGAGCGCGAATGTTTGAAATAGATCTACTTTAGGGTGTGGATCCCGTTCGGAACAGTGATTAAGCATCGCCGGTAACGAACATTATAGCGTTATCCACGCAATGATTATAAAATAGATCTATTTTCGAGATGACAACCCCCGTACAGAGACTAGCTATCACTGGGAACGAACGTTATAACATGTCGGATTACTTGGGACTATAGGGCCCCCCGACAAATACATACTGGAACATTTTGTGACATTAAATTAACCATGCATTATTTTATTAAAAAATCATGGGATAATATTAGTACATTTGGTGACATAAAATGGTCGTGCATTATTTTATAAACATTTAACATGGCACAGGATTACACAAGTGGATAAATATATTTTGTTGAAACTAACATTCATATTTAAACTAATCCCTATGAACTCACCAACATTAATGTTGTCCACTATTAAGCAATGTATATTCCAAGATGAATAAGCATGGATTCTTAGATGTGCCATTGGAGTCTTTACATTCAAGTTTTTCAAGTGATGCAATTATGGGACAACTAATAATTTGATTCAGAAAATCAACGAGATTGTTTACCAAAACACACATTTAGATGTCGTTCTCGTTGTACTAGCATTGTGTAATTATTAAGTAAGCACCCCAAGTTGGTATCCGCTGCGCTGTGTATTATTATGAAGTTGCACCCCATTAATACGTTTTTCGTAAGTTTTTATCTGTGGGATTATTTGGACAATCCTGTTACTCAAGTATTCAAATAGCCACCATTTATTATACAGATTACCATCTAACTCAGTATAATGGTGCACAGACCTGCTATATGATAAATCATAGTACGCAAGTTTTTAAAAAAAAAATTATTATAATGATAGCCAAATAACTAACACCCCACCATCGCCCATACACCAGAACTTACAATAGCCACGAAGTAGTATATGTTAATTGCACATATTGAGTCGCGAATGTAAAAATATAACTATTGGGATTAACCTCCCGTTAGGAGATTTACTATCACCGGAAACGAACGTTGACCATGTCGGACTTGGATGTTTGCGGGTTACAACATCCGTACGGGCAAAAATAACTGCTAAAATAGCAAAAAAAGGTTGACTCTTGTCATGATCTTAGTGCAACAGTAATCTGTTTGTGATTGTTGCATATGTATATAAACATCACGTTAAAGTCATGCGTATCCTGCATAATTTAAATACATAAACCTAAGAATTACACCAACATTTTTGTTGACGTTTTAAGCAATGTTTTCAGAGTCAATAGCATGAGGTGCCACGGAAGCAATTGAAAATGTTTTTGGATTGTCACTGTTAAAGAATTATGTGCATCATGTTTGGGAAATCTATGTTATTATTTTGTAATATTAAACAAAGAACAAGTAAAGCCTATAAGCTTTTGTAATATGTCATTAATTATCAGATCCAATGTATCAATTTAAACGATTTTTTGGTGTCTTCTTAAAAATATATTAGTGCAGTTGATCTGAAGTAACACGCCCCGTATCCTTATACCAGCTGCGACCCATATTGGGGGTGTTACAGATTGGTATCAAGAAGCCAAAGGTTATAAAGAACCAGGTCAAAATGTATTTTGCTGGACTATAACCTTTTTCAAACATTGCATACAAACAAAAGGGTTTTAAACGGGGTATTCAAATACAAAAAATTGTTGTATTCGTAATGAGCTATAAACGAGCATAATTGATATACGTGTTTATAATAAAACGTATATAAGGAATTATCTTATAAAATATAAACCATATAAGTTTAAATTTCTGCTGTACACAGTAGTCTGGTCAGCTGATCCGCGTTACCTATACTTCTGTTCACTCTGAGCACGATCTCGGATATTCCACTGAGGATACCTTACGAATGGAGTGCCTAGCCCGAACAGTTGTTTGAGCATTCACCACGTTCTCCAGAGTATGTACCGTGAGAATCGATATACCAGTGTACATCCTGAGTCTAGCACCCTGAGGAACGAAGTGCCATGCTGAGGATGAGCACCTATACCTCCACTATCACCAATCTTTCTATCGCCCTATCCGACGCCCTCACATACTAGAGCAGGCATGAGGCAGATGAAGCTGCAACACCATCCACACAATCATTCACTAATCCCCTCAGGAACCCCACACATGTTAACTATTCCTCTACTACACCATTTATGTTAGAGTGTTTTGTTGTATGTTAACTAATTTATGTTTTATGATGGCCTAGCCCAGGCTGATAATTCCGAGGCTGACTACGCCGCTCATAGAGACTACTACTTACTACACCTGACCTGAGTGTGAGTTGAGAGAGTTCTGCTGCTGCTGCTTTAATACGCGAAGACAGCCAGAGACCCCACTATAGAAGCCAGACTCCCGAGATACTGAGAGAAATGATTGACGCCTTAGAGTTGGTCCAACAGGAGGTCACTTACCAGTATACTGTTTGTACTAAGAAGAAGTTCGGAGTTTTGCAACTACTACGACATCACGATTCCCAAAGATCGTGCAACTGTGAAGCTGAGATTGAGTGTATTTAAGGAGAAGAGACTTGCTTTACGAGCAAGAGAGTATGAAGACTCTTCATGCTTTTGGCTAAGTACTGAACTCACTGTCAGGCATTAGAGGCACGAGTTATAGTGTTTAGAGACTGAGGCGTGTGTTCGCCACTAGTGGCACGACAGCTACAGATATCTTTTCAGTTCAGCATATCATGGGCTACGCCACCCTGGAGGCCTGGACACGCATTGACACATGGAGGACTCGGATACAGTTCCTAACCTAGGTTATAGATTGTAGCCTACTATGGGCAATCCTGTTAAGTTTATGTTTTTACTCCCAGCTAGAAGTGCGGATAGATCTTTTGGTTTTGGATAGGCAATCCTGTAAGAAATTTTATTCTGATTAGCTATCCTTCATAGCCTACTACGTATAACGGGTTTTAAACTCCCTGCTATTATGGCTCTATGTCGATTTTCATTTTGTAACCTAGCGATAGGGAATAATTATGTATTTAAAACCAATCATGTATTATTTCATCCAAGTTATATATGGAAAGGATGGATTATGTTTTATATGAAATCGAATTTATTGTGAATGAATGTCATATTTTTTTAATTTCACTATGTTTGTATATTTCACCATGTGCGTGATCTCGTTTTATATTATTAAGTATAGCATCGGGTTAATGTTAAGATTATTTGGAAACTAACGGTATTATGTTTTTTCGATTTGAAATAAGAAAATGGCACGAAGAGGAAGGCCCAGACGAAGGTTAAACCCAGTTACAACTCCCCCACCAGTCCAGTCACAGACCTACACACTACTTCGGTCACCAGTGCCACAAACCTCAGGCCATGATTTCCCCACGAGGTTGTGTCACTGCTGTATGGCAGCACGTGCTACCGACCGCGAAATGGCTATGAATAGCCATACCTCGGGAAAACAGGTGGAGAATGAATGGAACGCGCTGTTCGGTGAGTGCACCCTAACAAGCTTCATGAAATGTCACCCTTATCTTCAGGGCACAAAGGAGTGGTCGACTTGAACTGTTTGAAGAGATGGAAACCGTGTTTCGCATAAGAAACATGCACCGTGGAATATCAAGTGAAGTATGCACTTTTACTCTTATGGGAATTGCACTAATAACAGGTGGAACTCACATCTCTAGGACAGTGACTAATTAGGTTGCATATCAATGTCGTGTCTGACTAAAACAGAGATAAAGATGACAACTAGATATTGTCCGAGAATGAAAACAAGAAATATAATGCAGAATTGTAGAACCTAAAAGTAAAAGGCACCGATGTGGTAAGCTACAACCACGTTCCAGGACTAGCAATGTCTGTGTGACAGGATGTCCCTGAAGAGACTTGACAAAATTAAAAGGTATGTCGATGGATCCCCGACCTGATTTTACTCAATGTTGAGGCATCTAAGCCAAAAACCATACAGGTAGCCTAATGGAGATGGCGACTTGAATTGATGGATAGGAGAATAAACACTGTTGCAGAAGACACAGAAAAACAAGAGAAGTTTTGAAACACAAACTCCTCGAAATAACCAAACCCAACAACCAAACAAAAGGCAAACACAGGCAGGGCTTATGCTGCCGGGAATGGTGACAAGAAACCGTATGAAGGGACTAAACCTCTATGTCCCAAGTGTAACTTCAACCATTACGGTCCTTGTATACCAACATGCAATAACTCAAGAAGCTTGTGCCAACCGGCCAAGGACTGGTAGGAGCCGGCCTGCAACAGCAAAAAACAAACCACAACAAACACAATAGACAAACAACAACAACAACCGCAACAACAACAACCCGAGAGCCCAAGGGGCAAATGCCAATGCCATCGTTTGCTTTGAGTGTGGGACTCCAGGCCACTTCAAGAAGGACTGCCCCCAGTGGAAGAACAAGAATCATGGAAATGGTAATGGTGTAGCCAGGGCTTATGCAGTGGGAGTTGCAGGATCAAAACCCAGACAACAACGTTGTGACGGGTACTTTCTCCCTAAACAACCGTTTTGCTTTTCCATTTTTATATTTGATACTAGGTGCAATGAAGTTTCGTGTCTACTCAATTTAGTACTTTGATTAATATAACAGCCCCCACACATTAGATCATGGATATAACGTTGAATTGGCTGATGGTAGAATAATTTGGGTAAATACGGTATTACTGGGTTGCACGTTAAATTTTCTGAACCATCCGTTTCACGTCGACCTAATGCCTGTAGAAATGGGTACTTATGACGTCATAATTGGCATGGACTGGTTGACGAAATACCAAGCCGTTATTGACTGTGCTAAGAAGATCGTTCGTATTCCCTTTAGGACGAATCTTAATTGTTCATGAGAACGAAGTATGAAATAAACGCGGGACTCTGATTAAACATCATCCTCTGCACCAAGACCCAGAAGTATCTGCTACAAGGATTCATGTTTTTTGGCACATATTCCATCAAGGATACTGGAGACAAGTCTTAGAAGAAGCAACTGCAAGATGTACGATCGTCAAAAATTTATCTCGAAGTAAATCCCGAGGACTAGCCAGTCCTTCCCCCATACCATATCACAGTGTAAAAAAAAATAAAAAATTTTTTTACACATCGATCTAGTACCTGTTTGCACCTGTAGCACGCACGTTATCGATTGGCCCATCAGAAATGAAAATAATTGGCGGATCAACTACAAGAGCTTTTCATTCCGACAAAGGCTTTATAGATACCTAAGTCCGTCCACCAAAGGGGAGCACCAGTTCTATACCGTACAAGAAGAAAGATGTATCGTTATGGATGTCATAAGATTATCAGGGAACTAAACAAACTAACTTTGAAGAACCGTTATCCGCTACCAAGAATTGATGACTTATTCGACTCAAACTTTAAGGGTCGTGTCAAACTCGAGAAGAACGAACCTAAGGTCCAGTTACACCAAATGAGGGTTAAGAAGAAGACATCCGAAGAACTGCTTCAGAACTCGATATGGACATTATGAATTTTCAGTTATGCCTTTGGTTTGGCCCAACGCACCTGCTGTGTTTATGGACCTCATGAACTGAGTGTGCAAACTTTATTTGACAAATTTGTAATTGTCCTTATTATGTCGACATTTTGATCTCTTCCAAGAACAAGCAAGACACGAAGAGCATCTGAAGAATAATATTGGAGTTGTTGAAAAATAGAGGAGTTTATTGCAAAATTTTCCAAGTGTGAATTTTGATTCCCAAGGTACATTCCTCGGTCACGTGAATTGGATAAAAAAGGAATTCATGTGGATCCAGCCAAATCGAATCCGTAAAGAATGGGCATACTCCTAAGACACCACAGAGATTCGTCACATTTTTTAGGTCTTCGCTGGGTATTATCGACGATTCAAATTGAAGGGTTATCAAAGAACGCCAAACAATACCAAGCTCAACCTCAAAAAAGTCAAGTTGATTTGGGTAACAAACAAGAAGCAGCGTTCCACTTATTAGAAGAAGAAGATGTGTATTGTGCACCAATTCTGGCTTTACCCAAAGGAATGAAGATTTTTATCGGTATACTGCTATGCTATCGTATCAAGGTTTGGGCGCTGTGGTGATCAAAGGGAAAAGGTTATTTCTTATGCATCACGCCTAGATAAAGAACCAGAGAAGAACTAACTATTGGTCTCATGATCTGGAACTTGGAGCAGTAATGTTTGCTCGAAGATTTGAGGCACAATCTGTATGGTAACCAATTGTACTGTTTTTTCTGATCATTAAGAGTTTACCAGCATATTCTTAAACTAAAGGAATAGAAATGGACAAGACCCGATGGTTAAGAGTTTGCTTAGTGATTACTATTGTGATAATCGATAATCACCCAGGGAAGGGCAGAATGTCGTTGCTGATAGCTGAGCAGGAAAAGAACGGGAACCACCGTTAAGTGTTCGAGCATTAGTCATGACAATTAGCTTGGATCTTCCTAAAGCAATCTTGAATGGCTCAGACTGAAGCACGACACCAGAGAAACATAAAAAATGAGGATGTTGGAGGTAATTGATTTGAAAATGCTAATTTCCAGAGGCACTTAAACGGAAAAGTTTGGAACCTCGTACGGGATGGAACCCTATGCCTCAAAGCAGGAGTTTGGTTACCTTGTTTATGACGAATTGCGTACTGTGAAATCATGCACTGGCCTACAAATCGAAGTATTCTATCCATCAAGTTCCGAGAAAATGAACAAGATGAAAAGAACTATATTGGTGGCCCAATAATGAAAGCTTATATCGCCACCTAATATATTCAAGCCTGAACCCCCATGTGCTAAGGTTAAGCCGAATCATCAAAGATAACGGGTTTGTTGTAACAACCCGATATACCTCGATGGAAGTGTGACAATAAGCACAGGCTTTTTGTACAAAAGCTTCCTAAGTCATCACAAGGTATGACATACCATTTAGTAATCGTTGACCGTCTAACAAAAGTCCGCAATCTTATACCATCAAAGAAACTTGATCCCTCTAGGAGAAACTAGCGAGAATGTACCTAAAAGAAAGTAGTACGAGCAGGAATACCGTCTCTGATATTGTGAACGTGACCCTAGGTTCGCATCAAATTTCTGGAGTCACTTCAGAAAGCTTTCGGTACAAGTTTAGATATGAGTACCGGCATATCACCCCGCAAACTTGACGGACAAAGCGAGAGAACATTCAAACTCTCGAAGATATGCTTGCGAGCTTGTTGTGGGAAATCGACTTTAGAAATGGTTGTGTTAAACATTGCCATAGGTCGAGTTTACATACAATAACAGTAATCAATGCTAGCATTAAGAAGGCTGCAACCCTTTGAGGCACTTACGGTAGAAAATGTCGTTCGCCTGTTTGTTGGTGTATTTATACTAGGATGGAGAAGTTCAACTCACCGACCCAGACAGATAGACTTCAAGAGACACGTGAGAAAATCATTCAAGTTAAACAAAGGATCAAGCCGCTCGTGATAGGCAAAAAGCTACGCTGATTTGAAGCGTAAGCCGAAGATTTTGAGGTTGAAGATAAAGTGATGCCTCAAAGGTTTGCCCTTGGAAAGGGGTTTTCGTTTATGGCAAACGAGAGAAATTAATTCCCATGTTTGTTTGGAACCTTTCAAGGTACTAAAAAGGGTTGAGACGTTCTTACAATCTCGAGCTTCCTGAGGAGCTGAGCAAGTTTCATAATACAATATTTCACATGTCCAACTATGAAGAAGTGTCATTGCCGACTAACCCTTAGCCGTTTCCGTTTGGACGGACATCATTTTGATGACAACTTCATTTTGTCGAGGAACCTATAGAAGATCATAGATCGTGAAGTTAAACGGTTGAAGCGAAGCCGTATTCCATTAGTCAAGGTCCGATGGAACTCCAAGAGAGGTCCTGAGTTTACGTGGGAACTGAAGATCAATTCAGGAAGAAATATCCCACCCTACACCAAGACCCGCATCCCATCATCAAGTGCCGTGTGATAAGCCTTGATGACAAGGCTCAATTAAACACGGGGGGGGGGGTGGGGGGGAGACTACACACACTCGTGTTTTAAGGTCATTGGTATGACCTTTTAAATCCACTAATTATTTGTTATTTCGTTTGGATATGTTTATCCTTTGAGAACTTATGTACCTTAAGTCATGTTGACTTATTTTCCTTTGGTTAATTATTTAAGACTTCCGCTGTTTATGCTTGTGTTATGATTGTGTATGCTTTTGATGTCACACCATATTTGTAATACTTCTACCCTTCTGGGTCGGGGCGTTACATTAAGTGTTTACGTTTCGCAATAAAATACGTTTAGGCCTTCCCGGAAGCACGTTAACTTATCTACGCTTCATCAAATACCCAAAATTTATACCCAATACTTAAAGTTTATTTAAAACTTCAAGTATTTATCACATTATACATATTCTTCATGAAATAATTCAAATCAAACTCTACCATGTGCAAGTTATACATTTTATTAAAACTATACTACATTATACCTCAAATAACACATTTATACACTAAGTAAAGATCAAAAGACTTATCCAAGCCCTCCCCTAGCATATAAAACGTGTACATATGACTAGGAAGCCAAGATAAGACCAAGGAAACTTCACAAATATCTCCATACATGCATCTTGCATCCACTTGAACTCATGACTAGCCAAACTTATCCAAGATAAGCTTCAACTTTCTTTCCAAGTCTTGCCACCTTGCATACTTCCACTTGACATCAAAAATATCTCATATGATCTCCAAGTAGTATATATATGCATGCAAGTGTGAGTTAAGAACTCATACTCTTCATTTCCTTAGCAAAAAAATTCAAAAACACTCTCTTTGTCTCACTACCAACCCACGGCTCAAAATAGTAATTTTGAGCAATCCATTGTTTGATTTTCTATCATTATACAAGCATACTCACATCATACTTAAGGTATTCTAAGAAGAATTGAAGGGTTGGTTAAGCTTTGAAAGGGTTTTAACAAGATATTGCAAGATTAGGGTTTTTGGTTGAAATTAGGGTTTTCACCTTATATTTTCAAGCCAAGGTTGTTAATCACAAGGGTGTGATTGTTATTCTTTTCTCTACTCATCCACACAAGGTTATTTAAAAGCTTAATCATTTCATAACTAAGATTTTATGTGTTCATATGTTATATTTAGCTAAATCACCATTTAGGGTACTTTTGAATATGTAAAATGAATTTTTACTTATGATCATTGTTTTGTACACTTATTTACATGTCATATGGATGATAATATTATGTTAAAAGGAATGTATAAGTGTTTTAACATGTTGGTTAAGTATTAACATGTATAAGTGCAAATTAGGGTTTTAATGATTTACTTAATAAGTTGCAAATGAAAATGATGTAAATAACATGTTAAACTTGTTATCTTGGATATTCTTGAGCAAAGTATGACCTAATGGATTTTATATATGTAAAACATAAGATAGAAATGTTGTGAAGTAGTTGTAATAAGGTGTTGAAGCTAAATGGTACTAAAATCAAGCTTAAAACATGTCTAAATCACAAAACCTCAAACCTTCTATTTTGGTCCGAATTTCTTAACAGCCCTTTTATGTTTTATAAATATAGTACATCTCATGAGGATTCCAAAATGATAAGAAACTCAAAAATCTGATTTATAATGAAGAAGTTACTATTCATGGTAGAAACTTATACTTTGTAAACATTAATAATATGATAAAACTTTCAATTACGAGAACGTGTTCGAAAGAATCGCTAAAAACGGAGCTATAACGAATAAGATACGACAAAAACGGGTTTTACGTTAATTAAAAGTATAAAAACGATTATATAGCTGTTATGAACAGTAAAAACACTATTCATCACAGAATCTCAAAAACCTAAAAATGTGATTTTATGATCACTCGTCTTAATACGAAAGCGTGGGCGTAAGAAACGCGAGAAACGGGCTTAAAACGACAAAGTTATGTCATTTTT
>BQNB010162687.1:0-14532 GCA_026074375.1 Tanacetum coccineum | reverse complement strand
AAGAGCAGGTGAAAAGGAAAGTGATCAAAGTGCTAAAAGACAAAAGATGAAGGATGATGCTGAGAAGGAAGATCTTAAAGAATATCTTAATATAGTTCCAGAAGAAGGAATGAATGTTGAGGCTTTGCAAACCAAGTATCTACTCATAGATTGGGAAATCTACACTGAAGATTCAAGAGTAAATTGGAAGATTATCAGAATAGGAGGTCATACAAAAATATATCAATTCTTTGAAGATATGTTAAAGAACTTTGAAAAAGAAGATCTAGTAAACCTTTGGAAATTAGTTAAAGAGATATTCAGTTCAACAGAACCTATTGATGACAAAGACAAAGCATTATGGTTTGAATTAAATAGGGTATTTGAACCAGATACTGATGATCTCTTGGAACTTCAGAAATATATGCATAATCCATTAACATGGAGATTATATACTGCAAGTGGAGTTCATCATGTGTCTACTGAGACAGGTTTGGATATGTTTATTCTAGTTGAAAAGGACTATCCATTAACAAGAGGACTTCTAATGTTGATGTTGGCTAACAATCTACAAGTAGATCAACAATCAAAAATGGCAGATGAGCTTCTATAGAAGATCTTCATACTAGCAAACAAACTAAGGAAGTAAAGTGTTTAGAAGAATCCTCTCAGAGCCAAAAAAGATATAATTCAAGAAACTTGATGATTTGGAGATAAATCACAAGTTTAGGGGAGGATTGTTGGGATTCTAGAGCTTCTACACTTAGTACTGTTAGTTAGTTAGTTAGTACTGCCAGTATACTTAGTACTAGTGGATAAATAGTTAGTACTGCCAGTACATTGTTAGTACTGCCAATATATAGTTTGTACTATTAGTCATATATAGTTAGTACTGCTTATGTGATATGCATGAGTTATATTAGGAATAGATATGCATGATCACTTAACGCGTTTTGTAAGCCCATTAGGGTTTTCCTTAGTGTATAAAGGAACCCTACGACATAGTTAGACATATCAAGTTTTATCAAGTTTTCATAGTTATTCTGTAACCTATGCAGAATATTAGCAATCAATATATATTCAAAGTTTAGTATACATTGTTCTTCTTAGTATTACAAGTTAAATTCCGCATAACTTGTAGTATTCATAATCATAGTTTCTCATATAGTTATTTTGAATCTTTTCAAGTTAACTAAACCTTAGCAAGCTGAGAAGATCTATTCTTTGGGACTCACATCCCATGATATTATTAGTCTAAAGTAGGGGCTTGAGTTTGGCTTGAAATTTATAAGGTAGGCATGAGCTTGGCTTGATAGCTTGACGAGCTTTAATCATCCAGGCTTGAGCTCGGCTCGTGTAAGGCTCGAGTAAAGCTCGAGCTCTACTCGAAAAACTTTAATACATTAAATTTGATAGTAAAACTCATCAATAAATTCAAGAAAACACGCGATGAACTTGAGAGAAAAAAACTTTTACAAAAAATCAGAAGAATTAAGGTTTAAATGCTCAACCTACAAATATTTAATTATTATACGAATATTCACGTTAGTTTTTAGCGGTTTATATAAGTATGTATACTAAAAATATATGTGTTCTTGAAAGCTCGATAAAAGCTCGAGCTCGAGCTATTAAAAGCCCGAGCTCGGCTTGTTATGTGTTTCGAACTTGTTTATTGGGCTTGCGCTCGGGCGTGAGCTTGATAAAAGCTCGACTCGATCGAGTCAAGCTCTTTTTATGGGTAAAGGGTTTCCCTGGTAAATATTATTACTCCAAAAAACATTTAAGTACAAATGATGAGGGTGAGTCTGACATCTTCGCCCGTTACATAGGCAAGACTACTTCCTTATAGGAAGGTACAAAAAGTGACTAGACTACAAAAAAAACAAGAAACTATTTCTTCTTACGACCTCGAACTCTAATATCTAAATTATTGCATATATCTTGAATTTTGTTAGGAATACCCTGGCCTTCATACATATCATCATCGTAAGGGTCTTCATCATAGTCACCATTCTTATAAGAATCCCTCCATTGTTCCAGCAAACTTTTCATGTCAAAACCAACCCTTTTTGAAGCCATAGAATGAGCCATATCATTATCAACTGATTCAACCTAATCATCACTATCATGATCACCTTGGTAATCAACCTTTTTTGAGATTTACCATCACCATCCACAAGACTAACTTTCCCTTCAATAATTAGCTCAAGCTCAAGCTCGAGTTGCTTGATCACTAATTGTCTTGTTTGCACCCCTAGACTCTAAACATAAGGAACAACTCACTCACATAACTTTCGAAACCAAAATGAACCATTTGGAGCAACGTACAAGTATACATAATTACACATTATGAGAACAAATCATAGGACTAATTATATAAAAAATGAATTTTCTTATTAGTTTAAACTTGATACTAATAGATTTGGTAATTCCTCATGAGTTACATTATTATTAAACTAAAAGTATAAATACAAAACAAGGTCTTAGAAAGTAGGCAATCATAATGGACTAAAGCCCAAAGTAAAATAATAACTAACGTAGGCTTAACCCATAAAATAAGCATCGGCTAATACACCCTCACAGTTTGAGCGTGAGGCCTTTGAATATTCACGCTGGAGCGAAACTCAAAAAATAGGGCAGTTGCCAACCCTTTAGTAAAAATATCCGCATATTAAAACCGTGAAGGAACATGTAGTACACGAACTTGACATGAAGAAACATAGTCATAAATAAAGTGAATATCAATCTCTATATGCTTGGTACGCTGGTGTTGAACAAGATTAGTAGACATATATACAACACTTACATTATCACAGAAAATAAGAGTAAAAGTAAACTACGATGTATGCAATTCCAGTAACAAATTACGGTTCCAAGCCGTTTCTGCAACCACATTCGCTACCCTGTGATATTCAGGGAACGTAAAAGTAAGGTACTAAAGAGCCCTAACAAGACAACGATATATAGTAGGATCAGCAATGAGATCGACATCCGGTCTAATTTTAGACTCGGTATCAATTGGAGTTCTGCATGGGTTGTAGTGTTGCATATGAGCTCTCTCAAGAATGTCTTCAGCATATTTGGACTATGATAAAATAAACCAGATGTAGTCTGCTAAGCAAAAATACCATGAAAATAATAAACAGCGCTAAGATCTGTTGTCATCGTAAACTCGCAATGAAAGAGCCAATAATACGTCGTAACAATGATGTAGATGATGTAGTAAGTATAATATCATTCACAAATAATAATAAATAAGCATTGTTAGATATAAAACGAAAAACAAATAAGGATGTGTCTGTTTTACTATGCTGAAAACCAATCTGAGTAGCAAAGCTAGCATCATGCTGAAACCAAGCCCGATGAGCCTGTTTATGGCCATATAGTGATTTCTATAAGTGACATGCATAATCAGGTCTAGCAAAAACAACAAACCCAGGAGGCTAGTGCATATAAATTGTCTAAGATAAATGACCATGAACAAAAGCATTATTCACGTCAAGCTGATGAATAGGCCAGTTATGAGAAGCAGCGATACTAAAAAAAGTACGAATAGTAGCCGTTTTAACTAATGGATTAAATGTGTCATCACAATCAATAACATGTTTTTGACTTCATCCGTTGGCAACAAGACGAGCCTTATACATGCTTAATGAGCCATCTGGATGAAACTTATGTTTGAAAAGCCACATAGAACAAACAACATTAACGTTAGCTGGACGGGCCACAAGAACACACGTTACGTTAGTAATTAAAATTTTATATTCATCTAATATAGCTTCTTTCTGGTTAGAATCGCAAAGAGCATGAACATGATAAAGAGGAAGTGGTGAAGTAGTGTTCACATGACAATTTATACGTCCAAGCAGTTTAAAAAGGTCGGCTTTATCACGGGTGACCAAGTGATGCATAGATACAGTTTAGGTGAGATTAGTGGAGTGAGTTGTAGGATTTATGGTATCTAATTTAGCTGGCAAGACATATGGTATGTGGGTCGGGGATTGCATGTGAGCCATAGGTGGGTTTAGTTTGGGGCTATAAGGTAAATGATTAAATGGTTGTGTATTAGCAAGTGGGCTGGGTGGAGCGTTTGTGGAACGGGAAATACGTTGAAGTGGGCTGGTTGGAGGATGTTCGTGCTGGACAGTTGGTTCATGTATTGGAGTATTGGTATTAGGTTGCACATTTTGTAATAGGGGTGGTAAAAGGAAGTCGTAAATGGTTATAGTAGAAGACGTAACAACCCCGAATGGGAAAACGTCTTCATCAAATCGTAAATGTCTCGAAATAATTTTCTTATTGAAGGATAAGTCAAGACATCAATAACCACGGTGATTGGTGGGGTAACCTAGAAATATGCAAGGTGTGGAACGAGGTTCGAGTTTGTCCCCCCCCCCCCAATTTTTACGATAATGATTTTTTATTAATTAAAAGCTCCCCAGATAGTTTTTGTTATCATTATAAACTTTTCATTAGTCTAGAGGATCTCATATGAAATTAGTTTCTAAGGAAGAAGGACTCTTCATGCAATAGTTTTACTACCTTGGACTAGTTTTGTTAAAAGATGAAACTTGAACTAAGATAAACATCAAGACTTATCATATGTCTATAACAATCGATTCTTCCCTCTTTTCTCTTAAAACTCACATCACTCACACGAACCACACATCAAGGTTAGAGATTTGATTATATCTTGGGTTTAAGAAAGATTAAGCTAAAGAGATGGTAAAGTGAAGCTTAGGGACACGAATTATAGCTTCCTCATAATCTAATTCGAGATAAAATTCATATTTATGTTTTGTAACTCGTTTTTAAGGATTACCAATTATTGTGTTATGCCTAAAGATTGTATTTCGAAGTCATATATGGGGTTTAGTAGAATTTTACAGGATTATGTTAAGTTGTAATTTTCTAAAATCACTAAGAATACATGTTAATCATGTATACGAGTTAAGATAAATGATGGGTATCTTGCTATGATGCCATAACACCATATTGTGGTGTTAATTTTGGAAAATCATGTCTATGTGAAAAGTTAGTCGTGAAACCAAAAACCCCTTTATGGCTTATTCCTCTTTTAAGCTTGTTAATGACAAGCTAAATCATGTCCTAATAAGTTCTATGTGAGTTATGTATTCCTAGGTGGTAAAGGTTAGCCGGGGACGTATATGGGAGCTCGAGATAGGTTGTACACTAACCAAGGTGAGTAATGTATATAACAGCATAACGGGACTTTAGGAGTCCGTTAGATGTAACACATGCTTTATGGTGTTTATGTTTACATTTCGTTATATGCTTGAGTACTACAATCGTTATACGAGTTCATGTTAAGTAAACGCATATCTATGTCGAATTATATGTTATGTGTTAAAGTAAATCACGTAATATAAGTTTGTGTGAAATAAGGTTGACGTGTCAAAATAGCCCATAACGAGTCGTGTGGTCTTACTAACACGTTCATAGCATACATGGTGAACTATTGTTTATTTTAACGTCATAAGTGGGCAACATGATTAAAATAGATAGTTAGGTAAAGTTTATATGTGTGAAATTAAGCGGACTGGTCCGTAACTACCCGTGTGGCCTTAGTAACACGTTTATAGCATACATGGTGACCATTGCTTATCTTAACATCTTAAGTGTGCGATATGATTAAAATAGATAGTTATGTAAAGTTGATATGTGTGAAATAAAGTGGACGGGTCAAAATAGCTCTTAATGACCCGCGTGGTCTTAGTAACATGTTTTAACGTATATTATGACCCGTGTAGGCTGAATTGGGCATGGCCGCCGGCCGTGGGGGCTTAGTTGGGCGCCTTGGAGGCCTCTAAGCCTTTCAGCCGCCGGCTAAGTTAGCCAACCGCCGGCCAATGGCCCTATAAAGTTTTTCTGGGGTTTTATCGTCTTGTTTATTTTGTATAAATTGATCCGTGGCTCGTTTTAGGACGTGCAACATATCACCGAAAAGCTATTTGAGTCTACTTTTGCTTGCAAATATTTCGAGAGTCAGAATCTTATTAGAATTTTAAAATGTTCCTTGTTTAGTAACAAAGGTCCATACCGGTAACATTCTCGAATAAAAAAATCCTAGTATGGGCGTTTCAGAGTCTGCATGTGCAACAACAACGTGAGCTTAAAAAAGCAATGTAGTAATACGGTTATTAATGTTGCGAATAATACTTTCGGATTTGCCATTTTGTTGGTAGTAGAAGGGCAAGAAAGGCGAAATTGTATGCTATTTTGGCGAAAAAGGTTGTGGAAATGGGTGTTGTCATATCACTCTCCTAGTCACACTACGGTGCCTTGATGTCTACTTTAAATAGTTTATTGACATAAGCACGAAAAGCGACAAAAATATCAAACAAAACAGATTTGGTATGCAATGGGTAAACCAAAACGAAGTGCTAAAAGTCATCTAAGAAGATAACATAATATTTAATTCTACTTTTACTCGGAATTAAGGATGTCCATATATCTGAGTGAATAATTTGATTTAGTAATTCGCCATGAGCTGCATATTAAAAAAGAGTTGTTTATAATAATATTTTATGAGCAAATTTTTGTGAGAGTAGCATCTCATATATCCAACATTACCAAACACGTCGAATGGATGGTACTCAGGGGGGCGGATGCACATAGAAACTATGTGTGGGGGGCGGGGGCGGTGCCGTTAATGTTTCACCAAATAAAATCGGATAATTTTGTTTATTGACCATTTTATTAAAATGCACCCATCACAAGATCAAATTGCCCCCCACCTTGAAGACAAGCGATGTTCCCTGCATGTTAAACCAAATAAAATCAGATTTTAGTGTAATTTTTTTTATTCACCATTTTATTAAACTGCACCCATCACAAGATCAAATTGCCCCTCACCATGAAGACAAACAATGTAAAAACCTTGGGCCTGTTTGGCAAGAGCTTTTTAAGCTTTTTAAAGAGCTGTAAGCTTTTTGTTATAAAAATAATCTCTTTCAGAATAAGTAGCTCTGTTTGGATGCATCAACTTTAAGCTTTTATTTTAAACAAGTAGCTCTTAAATGAAAAGCTGATTCATGAAGCTTTTAAAATTGTTAAGAGCTGTTAAAACTGTAAATTACATAAATTACTTATATACCCTCCTACCATGTTAAAATTTATTTAAATATGTCATTTTAAGTCATTTACATCTTATAACTATAGTCAACAGCTAATTTACCAAAGACTTTTTATTAAAAAAAAATACAACTTGTAGCTCACGTTAACAACTTTGTAGTTTACAGCTTACAGCTTGCAGCCTACAACTTACAGCTAATTTTGCCAAAGATACCCCTTGTGTCTCTGTCTTCATCTTAGTGTGCATATAGATTTTTTTTTTTAAAAAGGCTCTATATAGATTTTTGGAAACTTCAGTTCTTGTAGCGATTTTTGGTTTCTTGTAGATTTAAAAAAAAAAATTTGCCCCCATCCTCTAACTTCCTGGTTCCGCCACTGCTGGTACTCCCACTTTCGTTTCTTGTAGAGATTTTTGGAAACTTCATTAGTATCTATATATATATTTTTTTTAAAAAGGCTCTATATAGATTTTATACTTCTTATTGTTCCATTGTATACCTTATTAGATACAGAAATAGTCTCTTTTAAGCTGAGGCTGTTTGATATTTCCTGCATGTTAAAGCTTACTAGCTAATTGGAACCTCCCTTTGCGTAAACTGGAGGCGAAAGCGATGTGATAGTTGAAAAGAGAGATTTGCTTCTTAAACACTGGTTTCGTTATAAAATAGCTCAACAAGATACAGTTATGAGCATTTTAAATGTTATAAACCTGGTCTTCTCTGTCCATGATCTAATTTCATTCATATTCAAATGGTGGTGTACAACGTTACCTCTTTGCTTTATTCCGTCCACGTTAGATCATTAAAAGATAATATTTAAGTTCATAACCTTTGGTTATTTTAGAATATTCAAATATAAAATTTTTATTCAAACCTTTCAATACACTAAAGTTTTAAGGTGGCGTTTGGTTTGATTTGTTGGGTTTTTACAACTATTAACTATTAAAGATCACGAGTACGCAGCGGAACATGTAAATCACGTATAGAATATGTAATTAACAAAGGGATCAAAAAGCGTGTACCTTTTAGTAATAAACGACACCGTTCTTGAATATACACGTATGTATAAATCTAATACGCGGAACCAAACAAGTTACCAAAGTAGATAACCTCTATGGTATGCACACACTACACGTCACCGAGATACGCTAGGATACTAGTCCTTCCTTCACGAATAAAACAACCCAACACTTTGTTCTTATTTTAGATCTTCGCGTCATACAATCGAATCCCACAAAGAGATTTAATATCAATCGTCTAAACTTAGGAGGAAAAGGAATATGTATATCATGTTAATATGTAGCATGCACAAGGACGGAACTTAATGGGGACCGGGAGGGGTTCCGGCCCCCCCAAAATTTTCAGGCACAAGTACATTTTTAATCCTTATACTTTGTAGAGCTAAGCATTATTAGTACAAATGTTAAAAGAAAATGTAAATTGGCCCTCTTAAAACAAATACATTATAGTTTGGCCCCTCTAATAATACTTGTCAAGTTCTGTGCATGCTGCATGCATACATATGAATCTCTATCATGGACGCATTCTTGCATGGTATGATATTAATTCTGTTTGTCGAACAACAGATGGTATGATATTAATTCTGTTTGTCGAACAACAGATATATTCTATTGACTTTTTGGGATAAAATATGTATATATGTTTATTTATGAATGTAAGGGGTGTTTATATAGTCTTCAAACTTGTTTTCCAAGTTAGACTAGAACACATCCTTAAGTTTCATAATTCGACACTCTCATCCCTTATACTCCTTTAGTTCAACCGGTCACAACCAACACCCCACGGGTTTGGTTTTCGTACTAACAAGCCCTTTACTTATTAATATCTATTAATTAGTTTTAACGTCTAACGTTGTAATTAGAGACCGTTTAATTATTTCGTGGAACATATTAATATAATTAATAAGAATTTTAATTACATTAACAAGCGTATCCTCTGTGTAAAGGCGTGTGCCCCTATAGGCTCACGTAATTTCCCAGACATATATTATTTGATATATGTACATATCCCAACAGCTCTCACTTGGACATGTCTTAAATAATATAATAACATTGGTAAGCGTCTAGCAACACGCCAATGCTCTCAGGAATACCTGAGTGTACTTCATAAAGTCACAGTTAAATGATTTAAGAATTTACAATCCATTTGTTTTTGATACCGTGTTAAATATGGATATGGATCTAAGTCATTCCATTATTTAACGATTTTGTTTCTCGTTTATATGATTAATCTAGATTACCAAAAATCATTGAGACATATCTACTTGAGTTTTAGTGTGCGGCCACACATACATCTGATTAACCCTACGAGGGTCCCAGTGGCATCATACTTAGGAACAAATTTTTAATTGACTACAAGTGCCAAGTCATATGCTTCAAAAACACTTCTAAAAATAGTCTTTATTAGCTACCTTATTCAGTATAACTTCAACTACATCAAGAAGAATTATCCACACATGCAAGACCTACTTGCATCTCAGGTCTATGGATTTAGTAAATTAAAATTACTTACAAGATTTATTTAATGACGCCGATCCATAAAGTAATGATCTTGTTAATTGGGGAAGTTCAATATTCATCTTATGAATATCATGTGAGTTTGGCAAACACATCCTTTAATATCCAAGATATCAGCAATCACTCATATTTTTCTTAATTTAACAATATTCCCATATTGTTAATCGACAACGGACTAATTTAGAATAATAAATATTATTCATGGATTAAACATGCAAATATAGGACACAATTTATATTAAATATAACTTTATAAAAAACTTTAATACCACTGTATCTTTATCATTAATAAAATTGTCTTAACATCCCTTATCCAAATACTAAATAGATCAAATGCATGAAAATTCTAGTTGACAAATCATGCCTCAAGATACGACAATCGTACTTGTTAACAAGGCTTAGATTTCATTAATTTCAACTAGTTATGATCTTTCGGAATTTTGAGAATACTCATTTCAAGAATTCAATTAATGAAGTTCTTGAATATATATGATGATTGTTTGTTCATACAAATATCTTAATATTAACACACTATATCTCATAAGGTGTATGACATCAACTATTGACAACAATCATCTTTCGCAGCTTCCAAAAGTGTAAGGTAGTCTAATTCTTTAATGTGTAATGCAACCATGCTCTCAGTTGAGCACAACTAGTAAACATGGTCATCATCAAAAATGAAATCGTACCATGACTAGTATTGAGTGTCATCTCAATTCGTTAATGAACAAATTAACACAAATTCAATATGTAACCATTGGCTGATCCATCTAATTCACAAGCTCCTTTTCAAGGGGATTTTTAGTCATTTTGCATTCCAGCTCAACTTATTCTAAAGCAAATTTAACAACTTTCATCTAAATATTCCCTAATTTCAAAAAAAAGTAACCATAATTTCATTAGTTTTCCACTAAAGTATGCATTTATTTCTTTTCTCCCGACTCCCGAGTTGGGATTCTAGAGCTTCTACACTTAGTACTGTTAGTTAGTTAGTTAGTTAGTTAGTACTGTCAGTATACTTAGTACTGGTGGATAAATAGTTAGTACTGCCAGTACATTATTAGTACTGCCAGTATATAGTTTGTACTGTTAGTCATATATAGTTAGTACTGTTTATGTGATATGCATGAGTTATATTAGGAATAGATATGCATGATCACTTAACGCGTTTTGTAAGCCCATTAGGGTTTTCTTTAGTGTATAAAAGGAACCCTACGACATAGTTAGACATATCAAGTTTTATTAAGTTTTCATAGTTATTCTGTAACCTAGGCAGAATATTAGCAATCAATATATATTCAAAGTTTAGTATATATTGTTCTTCTTAGTATTACAAGTTAGATTCCGCATAACTTGTAGTATTCATAATCATAGTTTCTCATATAGTTAGTTTGATTCTTTTCAAGTTAACTAAGCCTCAACAAGCTGAGAAGATCTATTCTTTGGGACTCTTAAGTGGTATCAGAGCCTGTGGAGAAACTCTGAATAAGAAGAACACAATCAGATCCAAAACTATACCTATAATACAAGATGCCTGGTTAAGAACTTACACCTCAAATGGCACCAGTAGAATCTCCTCAAATGGTGTCTTCTATAAAGCTTCCTATCCTCAAGAAAGGTGAATACACCCTTTGGAGCATAAGGATGGAGCAGTACCTCACAAACACTGATTATGCATTGTGGCAAGTAATCATGAATGGCGATGAACCTGTACAAACAACAAAAGATGATAATGGTATTGAAACTGAAGTACCTCCAAAGACTGCTCAAGCTATACTAACAAGACAAAAAGAAAGAAAAGCTAAAAGCATTATGCTTTTGGCTATTACTGATGAGTATCAACTGAGATTTCATACAATCAAGGATGCCAAGTCTTTGTGGGCTGCTATCAAAAGTAGGTTTGGTGGCAATGTTGAGTCTAAAAAGATGTAGAAGAATGTCTTGAAGCAACAATTTGAAAACTTTTCTATATCTGACATAGAAGGCCTAGACAAAGCATATGATAGGTTTCAAAAACTTATCAGCCTACTAGAAGTTCATGGTGCAGCAGTTTCTAATGAAAATGCAAATCATAAATTTTTAAGAGCTCTACCTTCATCATGGAACAACATAACTTTGATTATGAGGAACAAGGAGGGTATATATGAATTGGACATAGATGATCTATACAATAACCTAAAAGTGTTTGAAGCTGACATCAAAGGTTCATTTGGATCATCTTCAAACTCTCAGAATGTGGCATTTCTCTCTGCAGAAGACACTAACTGTATTAATAAGGTTAATACTGGTAATGGTGTTTCTACTGCAGTAGGCCATAGTTCTCCAAGTCAAGCCTCTTCATTATCATATGCTGGTGATCTGATGTTCTCATTCTTTGCTAATCAGTCTAATAGTCCACAACTAGATGATGAAGACCTAGAGCAGATTGATCATGATGATTTGGAAGAAATAGATCTTAAATGGCAGGTGGCCATGCTCTCTATGAGGGTAAAGAGATTCTATAAGAAGACTGGAAGGAAGTTAAATTTCAATAGCAGAGAACCTGTAGGTTTTGAAAAAACTAAGGTTAAATGCTTTAACTGTCATAGAAGAGGCCATTTTACAAGGGAATGTAGAGCACCAAGAAATCAAGGGGACACGAATGGAGATGCAAGGTATAGGAACAGGGACAACAACAAAAGGATTGTACCAGTAGAGTCCTCTAATGCATTGGTTGTACATGACAATGCTTTGTTTGTTCAAGATGGACTGGGATATGACTGGAGCTATATAGCACAAGATGAACCAACAGAATTTGCTCTCATGGCTCGCACTTCAGGATCTAACACAGAGGTACAATCTTGTTCTAAAAACTGTGCTAAAACATATGAAAAACTTCAAAAACAGTTTGATGAACAAAAACTCTAAATAAGGCTAATCTAGAAATTATAGCTTATTAATTAGGCCTAGAGTCCGTAGAAGCACAATTAATTGTTCACCAGAAAAATGAAGTTGTCTATGAAGAAAAGATTGCAGTGTTAGAATTTAAAGTAAAAGACAAAAGTAATGCTGTCACTAGACTTACAAATCAGTTAGAAGAAACTTTATGAGAAATAGAAGTTTTGAAAGCTAAACTAGAACAGTTTGAAACATCTTCTAAAAACTTAAATAAACTGATTAATAGTCAATTGAGTACTAAAGATAAAACTGGTCTAGGATATGGAGATCAATTGAGTGAAAGCGATAGTGAGTGCCTACTATTATCTTTGATAGTCGTTCAAGTGATGGTGATGACAATCAAACAAATGATAGGTTCAAGAAAGGTGATGGATATCATGCAGTTCCCCCTCCACTTATTAGGAACTACATGCCACCATTAGCTGACTTATCTTTTGCAGGATTGGATGATTCTGTCTATAAGCCTACAGCAAACAAGACTAGTGCTAGTACATCTCAAGGTGAAGCAAGTGACACTCAAACTAGCAACATTAGTGTAGAAATGCCTAAAGTTGATTCTATGAGAACTAATGGAGTTATCATTGAAGATTGGGTTAGTGATGATGAGGATATATTTCAGTCTGAGGATCAACAAACAACATTCAAACCTAGTTTTAAAAAGATTGAGTTTAGTAAAGCTAGGAATGAATCTGTTAAAACTGATAAACAAGCTAAAAAACTTAAGAAGGTCACTCAAAATCTTAAGGTAGATAGAAGAGATTAGAATGGCAACTCAACTCAAAAACCAGGGTTAGGTTTTGGGTTCACTAAGAAAACTTGCTTTGTCTGTGGCAGTCACAATTATTTAATAAAATACTGTGATTTTCATTAAAAGAGAATATCTAAAAAATCTGTCTTGAATGATAAGGGAAAAGGTATTGGTCATAGGGATGTTAGACCAATTTAGAACAATACTCAGAGAATAAATTATCAAAATAAATTTGTTCCAACTGCAGTCTTAACTAGGTCTAGAAGAATACCAGTTAGTACTGTCAAGCAGAATGTTAATACTGCTACCCATAAAAATAGAGTGAATGCTTCAAAATAAAAAATAAATACCTTTTCTAAGTCACATTCACCTATTAGAAGGCCTTTTTATAAATCAACAGTACTTAATACCAGAATTTCAAAGGGAAAAGTTAATACTGTTAGAGTATATAGAGTTAAAACTACTGGACAAAAAGCAGTTAGTATTGTTAAGGGAAAAAGGGTCACTTCTGTAAAGGCCTCAGCAGGTTGTGTTTGGAGACCTAAGATAACTGATTTAAACAATGTCTCCTAAGACAATAGTGGATCATGGATCTCAAAAAGAGTAAATTATATTGATCCACAAGGCAGACTCAAGTCAATAGTGGCTTGGGTCTCCAAGAGAAAATGACTCTCTCATTTTTATACAAGGGAATCCACAACAAGATTTAAAGTACAAAGGAATATTTGACAGTGGATGCTCCAGGCATATGACAGGGAACAAAGCCTTACTCACTGACTATCAAGATATTGATGGAGGTTTTGTTACCTTTGGTGGAAGTACTAGAGGTGGTAAGATAACAAGTATTGGTAAGATAAGAACTAATAATATAGACTTTGAATATGTGTTTTTTGTAAAGGAACTAAAGTTTAATCTTTTCTTTGTCTCACAAATGTGTGACAAGAAAAACAGTGTTCTTTTCACTAAAACTGAATGTCTTGTTTTGTCTTCTAATTTTAAGCTAATTGATGAAAGTCAAGTACTGCTTAGAGTCCCTAGACAAAACAATATGTACAACTTTGATTTAAAGAATATTGTTCCTTCTGGAGATCTAACTTGTTTATTTGCAAAAGCCATAATTGATGAGTCTAATCTATGGCATAGGAGGCTGAGTCATGTGAATTTTAAAACAATGAATAAACTTGTGAAGGGAAACCTTGTTAGAGGTCTTCCTTCAAAGACTTTTGAAAATGACCATA
>BQNB010162684.1:0-14533 GCA_026074375.1 Tanacetum coccineum | reverse complement strand
AAACGAACTAGACTTTTGTCTTGTATCTTCGAGTGACCGAAGCTTCTTTGTTCGGGTCCATTTATGTGATCCTAACAGAAGTTCTTTTGGAACCTCAACTATGACGGTTGTGGAAGAATGAGATGGGTCTAAAGCTGGGACCGAAGTCGCTTTCCAATAGCATAATTGATGGGTTTCGTGTTCACTTTATGTTTCTCAAACAATGGATCTTGTTCTTTCAAAAGCATTTTTGAACGACTCTTTTCACTTAGCTCTATTGTTTCATCAGAATCAGGAACCACAATAGGATCCATTTTAAGAATGGTACAGACAGAAAGGTTTTTCAAAACCGATAGCTTGTTTCGAGGAATGATCATAACAAATTTTGGATTTAGTCATCATATGAACAGTTTGTGCAGATTGACCTCTTTTGAAAATGATGTTGTCAAGTTGCTTAATTTTCTTTTCTAAAGCAATTTCTCTATCAATATTTCTGTTTTCTTCTAATTTCAACTCATTTTTGAGTTCAGAAACTGTTTTCATTAAACAATCCTTTTCTTGCACTTGTTCGAAAAGATTTTGCTTAAGACGTACAATCTCGTCAAACTGTTCATTTGATCCTGAAAAACTGTTTTCAACATTTTGTTTCTCTTTCAAATCTTTAATCTCTTCTTTATATCTGTCAAGCTCGGTAGTCAAAGCTTTATTAACAGTGTTGCAATGCGTCACTTGGGTAGTTATTTGATCAAACATAGACAATATCAGGACATCTTGTTGAGCAGAAGAGTTAGAATTCTGTCTGAAAACATTCCGTTGTATTTCACTCAGATACTGAGATAAGGATGATATTGCCTTACAACTGATTATAGCAGTTTCTGACTGACTACTGTCATTAGACTGTTGCAGAAGACGACATGATCTGCTCACTTGATGGAATAAGTCATAGTTCAGATATCTTGGATTGTTAACGCTCAGTGATTGCAGTCTGATCCATTCCTTGAAGAGATTGGCGTCATTCTAGAGCATTTTGCTGACTTGAGTTCGTCACAATCAGAGTCAATGCATCAGATCATCGTTGATAAGCAGCATTGTGAGTGGTGACTGTCTGAGAGTTTTGAACATCAGGGAGTCTTGGATCTGCCAAGAATGCTATCTCTTCCTCTGTTAAAGCTTGTCCACCTGCTTGAGCTTGAACCAACAACACTTTATCGTTGAACCATGTCTCATCCCTTTTTTTCCGCATAGGCTTTGTGCACTGCTTTGCAATATGACCCTCGCCTTTGCAATGTAACAATTTAACATCTGTGGTTTCCCGTGTTTGCCTACACTTGCACCATGTGTGTATTTTCCTGTGTTGTTCCAGCAACCAAAGAAGTGTGTCTTCCCTGTAAGGTTGCACCGTCACTTTTTCCATCATAATATTGTAGCTTGTTGACGAGGGTTGACAAGTCCTATAGCTGATTGGTGGTGTAGGATAACGAGATGTGACAACAGCATCAAAAATAGACATCATGTGAAATTGCATCCAATCGATCATCCCTCTTCTGAATACTGGAGAGCAACTAGTGGCTGAGCCGGTTGGAAAAAACTCAGGTTTGGCGCGGATAGTTTGTGGAGCAATTCCAAACTGTGGGATGACGATTGGTTTGGAATAAACGTTGTGTGAATCGGTGAGATGATACTCATTTGTGTGATAAGATACTTGAAAGAAGAGGTGTTGAGTTTATTGAATGATGATTGATAAGGTAAAAAAAACATGAAGAAGGACTGATATGGTAAACATGCTGTTGCAGATAGAGACGTTGGTAGAGGAGTGTAGATGAGATTGATAATCTGGCTTGAGTATAATCCATGAATGCCAACTAAAGCAAGAGATCAGGGATGCGTTCAATGCATCAACGAACTTCAAATTGACAGTTCGTTCAAGGTTGTTGCAGATGAGCATGAAGTTGATCAACTGTTTGGTAGTGTGCAAAACTTAACCAATTAACATCAGTGACAATTATTAGCAACCATTCATCAGGAAGAGTATATTAAGAAACTTGGTGTTCACTTTACAACTGCTCAACGGCCATCTTGTAAAATGTTCATATCATGAGTAACAGGAGTGAACCTTCAAGTAATACTACTAGCATACGACTCTCCCTTATCTTGTAGATGAACTTATCAAATTCATCATACAACCTTGCACTCACGTTCTTGATAGGTCAAAGATGTTCCTTGCATCAACAGTTTAATTTTCTTCCCAAAGATCCTTTGCTATCACGATGTTGACTTCACTAAAAGCATAGATATCAGTTGGAAGGGCCTTGGAGAATGATGTTAAAATGCTTGTATGTCGCATCCTGCTGAATGGCTTCAGCTGGAGTTAGCATCAACATATTCCATTAGCCTAGTCTACTCCATCCCAGCTGATTGAAGGCCAAACAAGTGTCTTTATTCAACAGATTCAAGTATACATTCTTCCATGTGTCTTATTCATCATATAAAGTTCTCATTCCTCCATTGTCCATGAATCATACAAGTGTTTTTTCAAGCATAAGCTGTGTTTTTTGCCACCGTCCAGAGAGAAGAGATTATCAGCAATAGACTATCAGTTGGTGATATCAAAAGATTACAATTGATCGGTCGAGTGGTAGAAAGAAATTGTGTTCGTTATGTGATTGATGAGGTCTTTGAATTACACTACACGGATTTACATTCTTTACAAAACCGGGGAAACAAATATATGTTTCACGTGATTTTACAAAGTCAACAAATAACACGTGTAATATAACATTGAAGTTGTTAAGTTTGAATTAAATTATCTCACTGGTTCAGTCCTTAGTTTCGAACAGGCTTAGTTCGAATATCGTAATTCGTTCGAACGGCTAGTTCGATCGTCTCGTTCGAACGGCTAGTTCGATCGTCTCGTTCGAACGGCTAGTTCGATCGTCTCGTTCGAACGGCTAGTTCGATCCTCTCGTTCGAACGGCTAGTTCGGTCCTAACTGGTGAAGAACGCTAATTCGATCTAAACTAGAAATCTTTCGTTCGATCAACCTAGAAGTCGCTAGTTCGATCCTTCGATCTATCCGCTCGTTCGATTATCTTGTTCGAATAACTAGTTCGATCGACTCGTTCGATCCCCTTGTTCGATCCCTCTAGTTCGATCCTAGCTATTACGAAACACAACTTTTCAAAACTCAAAAAAACACGATTTTTAACGATTTTATGTAGTACAAATATTACTTGTACAACTAGTATATAACTAACCCTAATATGGTAAAAGAAAAAAGAAAGACTTAAGGTTTCGTTTAAGAAGCCAAAAAATTTTTAACACTAATTTGATCTTTGTAAAGGTTTTGAACACTAATCAAAAACAACACCAACAGTCAAAACACAAAGGAGATAGAAAAATAATACACTCCAGGCGTCTTGAAACCAAATGTAGAATACTAGTAATCTAATAAGAATCAACAACCAAGAACAATAAGTATGATATTGGGTGGATTGTTAGAGAGAAACTTGATGTGAAATTGATGAAAGTGTAATATGGGAATATGTTGTGGTAGACAAAATTGAACAACCAAAATAACAACCAACCACATCCAGAGACAAGAGTAGGGTGAAATAAACATGCAACCATGGCGGACCCATGGGCTGGAGGTTGGGGCCTCACAAGGACCTTGGGCCAGGACTAATTATACTAGTCTACTCCTTATACTGAAGCTAACTACGAGCTAACAGACAATTACAACTTGGAAGTGACCGACACATATTCGCTTATCCAACATATTAGAAAAAGAAGAAAGAAACACGGGTTTTAGCCCACCGAGAAACGCTTATTATTAGTAACGAGAGTCCACGAGCACTTGGACCCCCCTCGACCCTAAATTAGTAGTTCCATGTTCTGGTTTGGAGATCCCGAGAGCAACCATAGGTGGTATGTCCCGTGACTCCAAAATATAATAGTTTGAGTCTAAGACCGTTCACACTATGAAGTATGGTCAATCAGTTTTGAGAAAACTCGACGGTTACCATAAGGAAAACTGAGTAAACGTGACACGTCCTGTCCATACAGGTTTAGAGCTGCCCGAAAAATCTTTAACGAGATAGAAAGTGAAAACTCGAATCACCACTGTTGAAAACGCGTTTTTTAAATCTTGGAGTCATGAATCTTCCTTTTCGTTTTCCTCTTATGAGATTAAAAATCTCCGTAGGCTGATCCCAGGAGTTTATTTTAATTCATTCATTTGACTTTTTGTGATCACCCGGGACATTGAGATCAAAATCTGTCAATGTTTCAAGGCTAATTAGGCCTGATTTCAAAGCTCGATAGAAGATGACAAGCCTTTCCGTACACAAGCTTATAAGAATGCAACTGAATGGTGATTTGAATGCGTACAGAAGGCCCATAAAGCATCAGTCTAACTATAACGAGAACCATTAAGCATGATTTTCGCCTACCGGTCCTTTGTCCAAGATACGTTTCAAACCACGTATTTGAAAACCTCTCTGACGCACTATTTGTGAAGATAACCGTAGAAAGATGGTGGCGTTAACTCCATACTAAGCAATGACCTTATTGAAGTTATCAATGCAAAAATGACTTACCGACGATCACTAATTATACACGAGGAGTTCCAGAATCAGGCGAAGAGAGATTTTAATGAAGTTTTAAGCGACACTCTGCAAAAAAAAAAAAAAAATCCTTATGGGAGAGCGATTTTGCTTCAACCCATATAGACAAGATAGTACAACGCTATACGACGAATCGTACTTGTTACCTCGAGAAGACTGTGAGGAAACAGGCCCATAAAGTCGTATGCCCCCATACGTCAAAGATCTTCGGGCAAACTTGAATGCAGTTTTTGGGGGCATTTCGTCCTATTTGCGAGATTTTAGCCTTGACGGTGACATGACTTCAACCATGTCATAGGGCATCGTTGATAAAGCGTAACTCCAATAGAAACCGGAGAATTCAAAGACTTTCAATAGCGTGTATTCGCATCATAAGTCTCCACATCCATGGTGGGTCGCATTATGCAAGACCGTGAGGATATCAACGGCTTCTTGGCTGTAAACACATCGTCTAATCACTTAATCCACATAAATTCTAAACAAGTAGGGAGTCTCCCAAAAATAATCTTCACATCCTTAAGAATTTTCTTTTGTTGGACGACATCTCTTTACTACAAAATTGCCCCCACCCCACGCCCCCCACCACCGGACTCCACCCACGACACACCCACTCCCCCACTCCCATCACCCCGCAATGGTAATTTGCAAATGTTCGCAAACCATGGGATTTATTTCTAAATCACCATCAAAAGATATCATTCCAAGAGATCACCATATGATGAGATTTTCTAATCTAACGATAAGTGGGGTCTGGGGCCGCGAGATTCTCTTGCTCCTATTTAAAACACGAATAATGACATACATTCTTGGAGTAGAGAATCCACCAAGCAATCACGTTTAGCATCTTGACTTAGGCAAGAAATAATTTGAGAGAGCCGAGTGGTCCGTATACACTATAGAGGTATTCGACAAGACAATAGGACAATAATTCTCGAAAGCAACACCACGGCCTATAATTCTTCCCATAGTAGTGTAATGAGCTTGAGCATCGGTCATAGTCTTGCTCGCATAGTGTATAGGCTGAAATGTTGGGTCTTGCGTTGCCCCCAAGACTGCATCTACCGCAAAATCACTAGCATCACACATAATCTCAAATGGTAGGTCCCAATCAGGGGCAAACTAAATCGGAAGCTTCGTTAATGTTCTCTTAAGGAATTTCAAATAGCCTTAAATACATTCTTTTGAGAAATGAAACGGGGTTCCTTTTTCTAAGATGGTCCATACGTCTTCTAGGGCGTTTAAAAAACATGAATAAATTGACGATTGACCTAAAAAAATGCGAACACCTTTGACGAAAGTGGGATGAGGTAGTTTTGCTATTACATTAAATTTAGCCCTATCAACCTCAATACCATTTTTAGAGATCTTATGGCCAAGGACAATGCCCTCTTTTGGACCATGGAAATGGCACTTCTCCCATTAAAAAACTAGGTGTCTCGCACCAATTTAGCATTTTGTCTAAATGAGTTAGAGTGCAAAGATGAGAAAGAATCACCTCTGAAACCGAGAAACATCCATGATGACCGTCCATTATTATCCTCGATCACACATGTAGTGAAAATACCATCATGCACCCTTTGGAACTGCCTGAAGCATTTACATTACCCAAAAAAAAAAGCCATACGTCTTAGGCAACCATAAGGGCAAGTGAAGGTGGTCTTCTCTTGGTCTTGTGGGTCAATAAGAATATGAAAGTATCCGGAAAATCCATCTAAAAAGAAATAGTATTTGTTCCCTGCTAAACGTTCAAGCATCTGGTCCATGAAAGGTAACGTGAAATGGTCTTTACGAGTAGCATCATTAAGCTTCCAGTAATCAATATAAACACGCCATCTGGTGACTAGCCTTGTAGGAATCAACTCATTATCTTTATTTGTCATAACGGTCATACCTCCCTTTTTGGGCACACAATGAACGGGGCTTACCCACGGACTATCGAAGATAGGATAAATCAATTCAGCGTCAAGGAGTTTGATAACTTCCTTTTTGATCACCTCATGAATTTTTGGGTTCACCCTTCTTTGATGTTGGACTGCCGGTTTAAAGTCATCCTCTATTAATATTTTGTGAGTACAAAAATAAGGGTCAATGCCCTTAATGTCAGAGATTTTCCAAGAGATGGCACGCTTATGTGACTTTAGAACCTTTAGAAGGCGAGCCTTCTCATCATTTTTTTAAGTTTTTAACAATTATGACGGGTAATTTATTGGTACCCTCTAAAAATGCATACTCAAGATGAGAAGGTAAGTCCTTGAGCTCAAGCTCCGGAGGATCATCATTTGTTTTATTTAGAGTTAATTGCATTTTTGGTCCCTGTGGTATGGCCAAATTGCAGGTTTGGGACCCTAACTTTTGAAATTGCAGTGATGGTCCCTATTTTCAAGTTTCCGTTGCAAATTTAGTCCCCGGGCCAGGACCAAACCTGCAATTTGGCCAAACCATAGAGACCAAAAATGCAACCCAAAAGGACCAAACCTGCAACCCAAACTTGAAAATAAGGACCATCACTGCAATTTCGAAAGTTAGAGTCCCAAACCTGCAATTTGGCCATACCATAGGGACCAAAAATGCAATTTACTCAAGATTTTATTATTTTAAGTTCCTCAAAATTAAGTTCTTTCAGAGGAAGAGGAGATGATGGATCATCATTTAATAACTTCTCAAGTAGAAGAATATCTCCCTCCGGATCAAAGTCGTCATCATCACTTCCCGGTGGAATTGAATCACTTGTAAGACAAGCCTCGATCTCTTCCAAAACGAAGTCACCTCCCTCAAAAGGAGTGAGAGAGGGGGAAGAAGTAGTAATGATAGGATCTGAAGACGGAGTGAGATTGCCACTCTTAGAACCATCTGAAAATCCGAGCACCTCTTGAGCATACTCCTCACATGTAACGTCTATGACATCGATTTGATTAACCTGTTTATCATCATATCTATAATCTATAGGAGTATCTTGAAGTGTGTCCGACATTAAATGTTATGGCTTCATCATTGACTCGAAGAGTTAACTCTTAGCCGTGTACATCGATTAATGCTCGTGCTGTCCTCAAGAAGGCCTCCCGAGAATGAGGGGAACTCGAGGATCGACATTATAATCAACGACAACAAAGTCGGCCAGAAAATGAAACTTTCCTACTTTTACAAAGACATCTTCGGCAACACCAACCGGATAAGCAACCGATCGGAAAGAGGAAGTTCCGGGAGCGAAAGCTTCTTCCATACGGAAAGAGGCATTAAGTTGATGCTAGCGTCAAGATCGTCTAAGGCTAAGCACTTATCTAGCTCTGGAAAATCACAAGGAATAAGAAACTTGCCGGGGTCTCTAAGTTTTTAGGGAAATTTTTTAAGGAGCACCGCCGAACAATTCTCATTTAATGGAGTATTTGCCAATTTGAATAATTTTTCCTTATTACTAAGGAGACCCATAAACGTAGAAGCGAACTTAGGCATATGAAGAAGAGCATTCGCAAAGCTAAGGTCGAAATGTAATCTTTGAAAGATTTGAAGGAACTTCAACATTTGATTATTAGCTTTCTCTTAGAGTTTTTGGTCGTTAAGCCTTGAAGGATAAGGAATCGAAGGTTTAGGATTAGGCTTTGGAGCAATATCGGGCTCTGGAATAGGAACTTGGACAACTAAAAGTTGGACGTGTGCGGTACTTCCTGAACTTATAGTTTGCACCTTGTCCTTTGTCGCCTCTGGTTCATGTTCCTCTTCCTTTGGAAGAGGAGAAGAAGTAGGTGGAATCGTAGGTCCATCATAAGAAACACCACTTCGGGTAGTAATAACTTTCAAGTCACCTCTCGGGTTAGCATTGGTATTACTAGGAAGTGAACCCGAGGGACTATGCATTTGAAAAAAACTGCTCATCATGTTCTTTAGCTCATTGTTCTGATTCATTATTGTAGTCTGGAATTCATTCTTCAATTCTGTCTTCATATTACTTATTTGATTTTGCATAGCTCTCATATAAACATCATTAATCTTCATGTAGTTCGAGAAATCATTCGAAGGTCCAACTTGAGTTTGATTAAGCGGAGCTTGATAATTCTGATTTCCTTGATTGAAGTTATTTCCTCGATTCTGATTGTATCCTTGATTCTAATTATATTGGTTCTGATTATTCTGCAGATTCGGTTGAGGAAAACCGGGTGGTCTCATTTGATTGCTAGCACGATAATTAGGTTCTCCTTGAGGACGGTATCCGGGACCTCCTTGATTGTAGGTCCCTGTGGCTGCAGAAGCATTAAAAGTGTTGCTATCGGTAGCAAGACACTCATAGTAAGGATGCGGTCCACCACAAGTAACACAAATTTCTTCTATCGCTTTAACGGGGTGAAGGGGTCTTGTTGGGGTCTTGATTCTGAAGAAGCATACTTAACGGCATCAGTAAGACGGTAAATCATTGGTAGATAGGCGGGAGTAGAAGAAGAATGTAGTAATCACTCACATTTGAAACAACGTTTGGTTTCTGAAGTGCGAACTTTTGACTTAAAGCTCAGTAAAGAGGTCAAAGCAAACAGGAGTAATAGGATGCAAAAGAAAACCACCGGCGGCTTCATTTAGAGAATCTTGATCAGATTGTGTCAACGCATTGTAAAATGTATCGATTTAATGCAATTTTGAAAAACCGTGGTGTGGGCATTTATGAAGGAGATCTTTAAAATGATCCTATGCCTCACTAAACGTTTCATCAAACCTCTGCTGAAAATTCATGATGTCATTCTTGAGATTCGTAGTCTTCGGAGGAGGAAAGACATAATTCATAAACTTAGAAACGAGATCTTCCTATGTATGGATAGAACGAGAGGGTTCTTTTTCAAGCCAAATCCGGGCTGCCCCCTCAAGAGAAAATAGGAAAAGCATCAACTTGATAGCGTGTAGAATATCTTAACACATGTATGAATTGATTCACTTAGAGTTTTAGAGAGAGAAAGAGATGGTTGGATGAGCACTTAGAGAGAGAAAGAAAGATGATAATATTAGCTTAGTGAAAATGTGACAAATGAACAACCAACACCCTCTCCATGTGTGGAGAGGGTTTATATATGCCTTACTTGGTCGGCCATGGACCCTAAGTGGGCTTGTCCATAGGCCTTTGGCCCGGTTAGCTTTCTAAATTAACTTAATAACTTACTACGAGCTATGACTAATTATATTTGTAGTGACCGACACTTTTTCGTATTTCTAACAATATCCCCCTAAGGGAGGTCACTCCAATTTATAAAAATTTAAACTCAGCATACTATGCTTTCACTTCGGTCTTGAGCTCGTAGTCTTTAACTTCAATCATTAACTTGTGATTTGATGTAGTGATCATTGACTTTAGATTTGAGCTAGTTCTTTTGTCTTGACATGAATGTGATCTTTGAGCTTCTTGAAATCATCAACCAAGCATAATCTTGTTTCGCCATCTTGTAAACTTTGCCTTCTTGTGAACTTGTGACTTTTGGACCGACATGCTCATACCTTTCTTGATTTGATAATCTTGAAAAGCTTTAATAATGCATCTTTCTTGAATTTCTTTAACTTTAACACTTTGTCGCTTCAAGAAGGACGTATGGTATCAGAGTAGCGGAAGTCTTGAAACATGTACTTGAGCTTTCATGATGTCTTTATATTTGTCGGTCGGGTATGAGCATGTGGCTATGAATCTTTGTGAGTTAGCTAGAATCAGGTACCTCCATCACCATCTTTAAATATTCCTGAAATAAAACAGTTAGCAATAAAGCAGGGGGACGAATATGGCTTTGTCATTCGCCTATGTTTGGTTGGAGTAACCTTCGAATCCGTGAGGATCGACCTGTGATCAGATAGATTCAATTTAAGAAGAATCTTCTTGACAGGATTTCCAGCTGTAGTATCTAGTATTGAATCTTTCTAACACATATGTATTAGATTCATCGTACTCAACACGTTCTCATAATCGGAACGTCTCAAAGCAGACAACATGATATGAGTGAACCAGCGAGTTACTATCTCACCGATTGAAATAAAAATTGATTTGAAAATCAATCGATGTGTCACTTGCTAAAGTATTTTGTGAAAATCAAGAGTGTTATCATTTCAAAATTCATCAGACAACGTCAATTCAATAACTTGGAACAGTTTGATTCGTATAGAAAATTGCACCATCGTTTCTTTCCAGTTGTCAAAAGTTTGATTCATATAGAATCGTACAAGTCACCTACCATGAGCTTGTTTGATGTTGGCTCAAGCAGGATTTCCATCTTCATTGTGAATGAAATCACTCAGATGTTCTGGCAAAATCACAAGGATAATGCGTAGGACTCTTAATATGTTAACTTGTTATTCACATTGTGTGACATAGCAAGCATGATTTGACAAGTGTCCTAATGAGATTTATGGATGATCTCTTTTGGCTCTAGACTCAATAGTGCACTTTGTTTTTAGTGATCAGAGGCTGGAGCAGACTGCCACCTTTTCAATATCAACTAACTCGGAGTGAGAAAGTCGATAGAAATGCATGTAATCTCTGTGATAAATGAAACAAGAGTCTGTTAGGAGACCTTGAGTGGCTAAGGAGGGTTGTGCATAGCGTTACTGGGTCCATGACTGTCTTCAATGTCAGACAACACCTTAGTGTTTTTGATAGATTATGTATTGACCAGTGTATGGAGGGCTTCTTTCTTTTCACCCTTTATCCTTACATTTCTTTTTCATTCTTCAACCCCTTCAATGCTTACCGAGACTTCATAATTAACACCTTGTTGGGTTTGTTCTAGTGTTAGCTCCATCTCAGTCGGCATTATTCTCGATTCTCACTTTTTCTCCTTTTGTATCATACCTATGGACTTTTACACTAACTATTGGATATCCCTGGGTAGATCCCTCCGGTTCTGGTTGGATCATGGGTTTGAATACCTATGCCTAACCACCTTATAACTCCATAAATTTAAGTACATGGTCAGTCTTTAGTGTATTCCATCATAATTAAAACCAAAATCATTGAAAAGTTCAATCAAAATGTTTGATATAAATATCAAAAGATTGACACTTTGAGAGTTTTTCATCATCACTAAAAAGCTCCCCCTTAACATGTACATCGTAATCGTGGTACATGCTAAGTGTTGGAGTGCATTGAGTCCATTTTATTCGATCACATGTCAATACAATTAAGATTCAGTTTAATCACATTTTCTCCTCATATCCAAAATGTTGATCCCTTGATATTTTGGATATCAATTTATTAAACGTTCGGGGACAAAGTGTTACATAATTACTATAAGGAACAGTTTAATGCTCCCCTTCAAGTTTTGAGGGAATATAAGACTGTGTTGAGTATAATAATTTGAAAATTTTTGAATTTACTAAGAAATTCTTGAAAATTTTATACTCGAGCACACCTTATTGTTACCATAAGCCTCTCGCATTTCGAGATCCGGTCCATCATCAACTCAATCAGATCTTCTTGTTTGCCCACTTTGATTAGGCTTCCTTTAACGGATTTGATCGGCATTTCATGCCTGCTGGTCGCCTTTGGAATCATTCGCTGGTAACCAAAGCGTATCGTTCCCGCAACCACTTTGGTACTACTTATATACAAATTCACAAGTTTATGATATACGAAATGACCTTTGAGATATGAACACAATATGACGAAGTCATATTGTTCTTTGTAGCAGTTTGAGGTCAGTTTCGTAGAGTCTACCACCAATGAATTTCTCCAAACTCCTCATCATCCTCCTTTCCTTTAGCAGCTTGTTGATGTCCTTGATCATGAAATGAGCTCTTTTCTTTTCCAATGTGCTCCATCTTCTCTTCGGCAAGTACTCCATGTCGATATTCTTGGTAATGTCTTCGAGCGAAGAAAGAAGTCTTGTTAATGTGCCATCACTGAACTTGTACAGTTCATCGGAGCGCATCAACCTGTTCCTCTTGTAGTCGTCGACATAAATGAATCCTTGAGGGTCTTTGTATGGAGTGTACGGGTGCCTTTTTCTGAGATCTGGTCTTGTAGTATCAGGCTTGGTGACGTTGATCTTCTTTTGATAACTTTTAACTCCAAGTTGAAGATCCTCGACTCGCTTCTGAATAACCAGACTTCTGGTGAACATCTTTAGTGCTATTGCGAAGTCAGCAACATCATCCCCTGAAAGATTTGTGAGCCGATTCTAAACCACAAGAATTAACATATCCTCGATATCATTGATCCAAAGTCGTGGAAAGTCACCTTCCTTGAATCTGTATAATGCGTTATCAGCTCTTCTCACTACAATCTCTTCCAAGTACCCGTATCCATGTTTCCTCATTACCTTGACATGAGTAACTGCCAGAATATGCTTTGTAGAATATACATCTCCTCTTGATTGTATGCCTCTTGCATATGCATAAAAGGACTTACGTTGTTGTCTCCAATGTGAGATACCCCATAACGCATATCTATCATAAGCAACTTTAACAGGACTCCATATGTTTGGAACCATGTCTTCAATGGCAGGTAGATCATACTTAGCTGCCTTTGTCTTGGTAGTAGACGTCGTGTATGTCATAGTCGAAATTCCTCCTTGTGGATACTTGAGATCATTGTTGATGAAGAATTCGAATGGTACTTGACAAGAACCTTTTACTATATATAAATATAAATAAATATATAAATATATAATAAATAGGATAATATCAATAATAGTAGTATAGTATTACCGGAAGTATCGGATTCTCACTTCGTTATCCACAAAGTTTAAAACCAGACCCGGGTCGTTTTTCTCGACGAGGCGTGAATTTGAAAATCGAGTGTCGGTTTGGAAATTATGCTTGAATAATCACAAATTTGATTGGGTTATCTATTTCTACAGATAAAATGCAAAAACAAGTAAAAGAAAACCTAAAAACGAAAGCAATTAATGCTTAAACCTAAAAACAAGACGGGAACGTAAAAACGCGACTCAAAACCTAAATTATCAAAATTTAAACATAAAATGATTTTTTAACTTTTAATTAACCCTAAGTGACTAAAATTTAAGAATAAAGAAAACTAGATTAAAAACGAAGGTGATTTAAGCTTAAAAACACAAAAAACGAGATCGCGATTCAATCCCGTTCTTTAAAAAACGAAATTTTAAAATATTAACCCTACGGATGCAAATGTATTTTTCCTAGGTCCTAAATGATAAAATAAAATTTTGAAAAAAAGAATTATAATTTTTTGACTTTTTAATAATTTATTATGAATTAAAAACTGTTTTAAAGAAATTAAATGATAAAAAATAGTAAACTTTTATGGAAAAATATGAAAAAATTCAGAAAAGTAGATAAAAGTGAGTAGAATGTATGAAAAATAAAATCTTGAAAAGATGGCTTAAAAATAAGCCAGAAATAAGCTTATATGAGCTTATAGGCAAAACTGGTAAAAACAAGTATATAAATTAAACAATGCACACTTTAACCAGAAAAGACCCAAGGGCGTGTTACTAGCAGAGTGTGTGTGAGGTGTGTTGAGTTTGCAAGGGTGAGGTCATGGGTTCGAATCCCATGCCTTACTTTTTTTTCAAAAACATTTTTTAAAATTTTCTTTTTGCAAAAATGTAAAACAGACAAAAATAAGAAGATTTAAAAAAGTGACTTTTTGTGAAAAGCTAAAATAAGCTGGGAAATAAGCTAATAAGAAATGGGCAGATTCACTCTTTTTACACTAAGCCTAAATAAGCTAACTGTTAAGGCAATATGGGGCAAAGTAAGCTATGGCAAAGAAAAATAAGCAAAGACAGAAGTTAAACTACACCTAATAAGCTAAAGCAAACAAAAATAAGCACAAAAGAATAAAGCAAAATAAGCCAGAATCAAGCAATAAGCAATAGGGCTAAAGCTGCATACAACACAACCCTAAGGGTACTCTTTGGGGCTTATTTTTAAGCACTTAGAGGGACCTAGGGGCTTAATGGCTTATACAAGCTTAAAGATTGGCCAATGGG
>BQNB010162683.1:0-14533 GCA_026074375.1 Tanacetum coccineum | reverse complement strand
GCTTTGGTATTCTTAGTATATTGAGAACGTGGTTTTCGATAATTGTTAGTTCTTGAACTAGCATTCGGGTAGCATTGGTAGACGTGTAGTGTAGATACATGTAGAGGTTACTTGCTTTAGTAACTTGGTTGGAGTTTTATGCTTCTCAACAATCACACATATGTGATCAATTAGCTTCGTTGTTCGATAGCTTATTTTGCTAAAAGGTACACATTTCCTTTTTATGTTTTACTAGCAGGGTACCCACGCGTTGCAGCGGCGAATACCCTGTAATTAAAGTTTAGACGCCAACAAAACAAAAAGGAACTGATTGACCGGAGAATAAAAATATGATCTCAGTTTGACCCGATTCACCTGTTTTTACCGATTTTGACGTGTCATCTCTGTTTCATTTTTGGACGGATTTTATTAGCTACCCAAACCGGTGATGACTCTGATTTTTGGCTGAACCCGTTAGTCCGGTTCAGTTTTCAAAACCACACGTATCATGTATTTTAAGCTTATAAATTGTTTTAAGCTTTGTATGTTTTAATAGCTTGTACAATGTGTATAATAACATGCATTTTTTATTTTAGGGGTGTTTTTAAAGTAACATTAATTAGTCTATTTAATTAGTTTATACTTGTAACATATGCGTGGAGGAATAAATGTTGTACATTTTGCTTTAACATATGTAATTTTCATTTTAGGGGTGTTTTAAAAATAACATTAATTAGTGTATTAAATTAGTTTATACTTGTAACATATGCATAGAGAAATAAATGATGGGATTTAGAGCTTCTACACTTAGTACTACTGATAGTTATAGTTAGTACTGCAAGTACATTGTTAATACTGCCAGTTATAGTTAGTACTGCTAGCTTTGTATTAGTACTGTTAGTATAGTATGATTAGTACTGCTTAAGTGTACATTATGTTTTATAACTTGAATTACTTAAAAAAAATTGAATTACTTAATTTGCTTTATATGTAGTATAGATTAGGTTTTCTATCTACTTATACTCTCATTTACTTATCTACACCACACACTAAAGATAAGCATTCACTCTCACAAGTCACAACTCATCTATCCTAAGTCAAATTGCCAATCGTAGATTCATATAAATAAAGGTATGCAATATGTCACTTTGATTTTTATTTCTTACATGCTTGTTTAATCAAAGGAACATCAAATTATTATTGTTATCTTTAAACTTTTATAGAAGTGAACTCACTATAATTGATTAATTGTTAGTGATTTTCGAATTCGAATTTATGATTATGGCCTTGTGGGTTTGTTGCACAATTTTATTTATATGGACAAATTACAAATATATGAAAGAAGTCAAGAACCATTACTTTTTGCTGGTACAGTTATAAGTTGTAAAAAACATTATTTTCGAAACTATAATGTGAATATGTGATAGGTCTCAAAGGCTTAGCTGTTAAGAGCTTGATGTCATTGTTTGTTGATTTGTAGTTGTTAAAGTGATTTTATGTTTAAGAAGTTGGAACCGACGAAGATGGATCATCAATCTAGTATTTGTGTTTGAAGTAACTGAAGTATTATGTTTATGTTTAAACTTTCTAAGTACTTTAATTGTTAACTGTTAACTTGTCTATCTTTTGAACAATGTGACTTTGAATTGTTAACTGTTAACTTTTATTATCTATGTTTATGTTTTGAACAATGTGACTTTGAACTCTTTTAATTTTATTGTATTTAAAGTGTTATATCCATCTTATACAAGTAACTTTGAAATTTATATATAAAATTTGCAAAACTGATTAATCGCGCCTAGTTACAGGCTACAATGTGGTTGACCGCCCGGCTAGCGACTCGCGATTTTTGCAACATTGTATATGCGTGAGTGATATACTAAAATCTTGAAATAAAAAGCAGCCATCAAGGCATTTTCTTATACGGGTTGTCACATATCATGGTGAAATTCATCTTTCAATATCCCAATATATAGATACATTGAATACTATAGTTAAATAAATCCGACATAATAAGATCATATGCAAAGTACAAATACAAATAATCTATCATTGTATTTATCGATTTGACGTCACCCAACAAGATAGTAACTTTAGTAAAATCAAGGTTGTAAAGATCGCTAGGCGCTAGTCGGGTACCGCCTAGCCATTAATCGGTTAGGTGGGGATCAATCAGGGATTACTCGGATTGGAATTTCTATGTATAAAATTCCCATTTTTGAAATTATATGTATAACATAAACGAAACGCTTCAAAATACTTTTAAGGTTCAAAGTTCAAAGTTCCATCAGTTTCTATTTCAGATATCTTTATATAATTTGTTTTTTTCTTTATGTTCAACGCTTGTATCTTATTTCAATTATTTTATGTAATGACAGATGGAGTTGACAGCCAAGAAGCTTCAGATGATAATGTATGACAAGCATAACATTCGTAACATCTCTGTTATTGCTCATGTTGATCACGATACAGAAACACCATTTGTTTCACACTTTGTTTATGTTCTGTTACATTAAAATTCAATCATTTGTTGCACTCATATTGGCTCATATTTTCTAAATCGGTTTTTTCTGTAATTTGTAATTGAATATATGTGACATATCTTGAATTAACTTGTTGTTATTTGTCCCAGGTACATTGTTGGTTCATTTGCTACTTCTAATTGCTTGCATGGAAAGATAAGTGTACTCAAGGCAACAATGGAAATGCATATGCATCCGGAACAACACACAGTTAATTCGGCTGCACTATTTCATGAAGTTCTCAATGAAATGGAAAAACTTGATTTGGAGTAGTTTTTCATGCAATGTAATTCGTATGATTTCGAGTAGTTTGTTATTCGCAATGTAATTCGTATATTTAAGTGTCTGTTTGTAAGTTGTTTGTGTTACTAGAAGTGGTATGTATAATTTTTACCTAAATGAATGTTTATTTTTGTGCATCTTGAAAAAGTATACAATACATCATGTTCAACTATAGAAGGGTAGTGCATATCCTGACCGAACCGAGAAAATACGGCATATCGGGATACAAAATACACACTATATTTTTTGTAAGAGTATACGGCATATCGGACCGAAACGAACCTAGAAAACGAAGTTTTTTTATATAAGTATTTATATATTTTATAAGTATCTTTTTAAATGTATAGTTATAAAACATATTTTATAAATAATAATGATTTTAAAGGCAAAATTAAATTTTTTGATAAAATACATTATCCCGAGCGACATGTCGCCCGGGAAACCTGAGCGGGAAAAATTGCCGCCAGGATTTTCAGTGATTTTGTATTTCTAAATTTTAATAAAAATATTCCCGGGAAACATGTCGCCCGGGAAACATTGTATTAAAAAATTATACAGTTTTTTAATATTTATAAAACTGTATAATTTTTTAATACAATGTTTCCCGGGCGACATGTCGCCCGGGAAAAGTGTTACAAAAAACTTTATACACTAACACACATTAATTATCACTAAACACAAATGTTAAACGTGGAAATATTATCCCGGGCGACATGTCGCCCGGGAAATTGTTGAGCGGGGGAAAATTTGCGCCTCGGCATTTTCGTGATTATTTGGTCATAACTCAAACCAAGTTATCCCGGGCGGACATGTCGCCCGGGGTTATCACAATACCTATAACTCTTGACTAAAAAGTCTTCCACGTCGGCATGGATTTTTGTGTTTAGCGACCTTTTCGGGCATACATATGTCGCTCCGGGATATGTTCGTCGCCCAGTTTCTAGTTTTTTTGTAGTGAATCACGAGGGTTATACATTTTTTTCTTTTTTTGTTGTGTGTACTTGTTACAATCTAGCACTAAGTATACTCAGATTCTTTTGTATCAATGGCTCGTTTTAGATTTGTTTTTTTGGTCTTTATAACAATCTCATGATTGCGGCAAAATATATTAAGAGTAGCAAGACATAAGGGAAAGAGATTACAACACTACAAGAAAAGATAGTTTTTAGGACGCCGGTTAGTGTCCTTTAATATATGTTTATGGGACCTTTAAGCTAATAGGACCAATATAAATGTGGTCCTTAGGTTATGAGTTGTAATACGAAATATTTAGGATACTTCTATGAGAGTCCTTATTTAAACACCAAACATTTATTAAAACTAAATTCTTCTGGAGTCCTATAAAAAATTGTCTTATAAGACCAAAATGGTCTCAATAATAGATCACATAATAAGATGCTTTACGATGTTTTATTAAATCATTTAACTTCTTTAGTTTTGGGACACATTTACAAGTCCTAAAAGATACTTTCATAGAATGAAATAGTAGTGCATAAACACTTATATGAGTACCAAATATAGATCCTAATATATACGTGTTGTTAAGGCCAAATCCAACATCGTAAAAATAATTCCATCATCAAATAAAAATAGTACCTTTAGTCTAATACACATGTTTCATTTACCAATATCTAAAACAAAAAATGCAAAACGATTAACAAGACTTAATTTTGACAAGTAAATATAAGGATATTACTCGATAAACATGAATAAAATCCATTTCCTTTATAATAGCATCAAGCTTAAGTATTCCAAAATTAAACAGAAAAGTATAAGCTGATGGTTTGAGCCATTAGCCCATTATGTTGATATTACAATCGAAGAAGAAAAAAAAGACAACAAAGTAGAAGCTCATGGTCTTGAATAATAGATGGTCTCAGTCATCATGCATCATCCCCACGCACTACCTACAAATAAATAACCCATGTTAAATAACGAGTAGGGAAGCCCGCGCGTTGCGGTGGGTTTTTTTTTATTTTTTTTATTAATCCAGATACGGTCGTATTAGTTTATGTATATTTGTGTTTTGTAATTTTCGTTTTTATCACAATAGAGGATCGCGCGGGGTTTCATTTTATTAAGAATCTAGCTTAAATGTTGGTAGTATCATGTTCACTAACAAAAATTGATATCTTTAAATTCAATAACAATACTGTTACATGAGTTATGTGCATTTGTTGAGCAAGAAACCATACTCACATTCCGTTAAAAGAGTGCACAATTCAGTATAGAAGTATTTGCTTGACAATTGGCATGTTCATAGAATCTCAAACATGCATATTGTCTTACCAAAGCATCCTTTCCTGAATTTCACTCATTAACCCTGCTTGGTTGATATAATTGAAAATCAGTATATGTATACGAGTGTTGTGCGCTAATGTAACACTTCAAATTAGGGCATATTATGATACATGTTTCGGGGAAATGTTCATCTTTATAGTACGTCGAGGACCGTCGAGGAAAATTTGTTTGAGTAGCTCAAGTGATCAAGAATATGAAACTGATGTGCATGGAGCAGGTGTTGCAGTGGGTATTAATTTTTCACTAATTTTTAACTTGTCTCCCGAACTCGTTTGGGAATAGTATTTCTATTAATCTTGTTGGTGGGTCAACTAAACATATTATCGGATCAATATTGCGCCAAACATATTAATCACTATCAGTTTTATTAAAATTTAAAAGACCACGACTATGAGGTATATCCTGGTCGAGCCGAACATGTATGACCCGTCTTATATTTTTACCCAATTCTGATAAGTTTGAAGAACATGGCCATATTGCTATTAATTCTAGAGAAGAACAAAGGGATGGTAGCTATATCATGTACAAAAACTTTTCAAAATTCTATGCAATGAAATTGAAACATACCAGTTTAGTAGTGCCTCTAGCCTTAATTTCACAACACCTGACATGTCTTCTTCACGTGAATCAAAGGCTATCTCAGGACCTCCTGAATGTTTGACAGCATGTAAAGGGAGATAATTATCATATGATTGCAACATGTTAATAAAATTTCAATAAGATCAAGAAAAACTATTGAAAAAAGGTACATCATCTCTGCCATGAACCTTAGGTAGAGCAAATTATGAGCGGTAGCTTCGAATGCTTGCAGAATCGATGATATTGATATGGAGCTAGTAAAGCAGCAAACTTGGTACGCCTAAAGAAACAATACTTAGGATCATGGACCTCGTACCAAAAACGAAATGATGCGCACAACTGGATCATCTGCACATTAGTTGCTGTTGTCGGCATATTGAGTAAAAGATGGGCTCTGCTATCCCAGAATATACAGCTCAATCTTGTACTCATGAATAACAATAAGTGATATAATTACTTCATACAAACAATACTGATATAAATGATTAAGTTAGTTAAAAGTGTTTCATTTACTCAGGGTCATCAATCACGATACTTCTAACTTCTTTCACTGCACCTCCTTGGAATAGGACAATATCGTTGATAGCCACCACAACTCCAATAACATCTGCACGTCATTAGTTTTTGCAAGTGTGCCTACTCGTGAGCTCTTCAAAGGTACTTTTGCTAGTTAACCAACTTTTAGAAGAATAGCCAAGTACGCTATTAGCAGAAAAGATTAGCCATGGTTGTTTTTGCCTGTCAACAAATGTAAGGCATTTCTCAATCCATGCACACTGTTCTGAACCCTCCCTGTAATTATGCTCCGAATCTGCTATGCAAAAGTGGAACATTCCATAATCTGTTGAGTAACTGAAAACAACATAAAAGTTTAAGTTGGTATTTGACTTTAATAACACGACTAATTTTAAAAGAAAAAAAACAAACTTTTTTACCATAATATAACTCGGTTGTCTGGAGGAACATAGTACATGAGCTAAGCGGGTACACCACACTCTCAACCTAAATCAGGACCGAGTGTCATAGAAAGGTCCGATATTAGGAAAAGCATGTTCATGGTTTCCACTGCAAGATAAAATCACGGTAAATTGTTAAATATATTACTCATATATCTTTAGGACTAAAAATGGTTAGCCTGCAACTTTGCACAAATAAATGGTTATTTTGTTAAGTAAAAAGTCAAACAAAAATTGCCTACCTTGTGTGTGTTTGGTACATGATGCGCTGGTTCAAAGGCTCCATTGCTGAAACATCAACAATTTTTTTGTCTAAATTGCAGTCTGACCTTTTTCAGTTCGTTGCGTTTCTTGAACCGATGTAACTTTGTTGTTCGGTTGCCATTGAAACTAGTCTAAAGTTGAATAAGACAACGGGTGGGGTGGCTCAGGGTCAATCCACTTGAAAAAATGGAAACTCTTCTCAGTCTGCAAATTACTTCTAATATTACCAAGACTTAAAATGACAGTTACATATTCAGGTAAAACAACAAACTCTTACCAATCTCATTTGGACACTACAAATATCTCCTTCCTGAGTTAATTGCAGTCTGCTATAACAGTTTTAGCAGCATATCCACACCGGCAACGTTCTGATTTGTAGCTAGAGGATGACATAGTTTCGTTTGTGGTATCCCTGGCTCTTTATAGTAATGAAGATTACCGACTGAGAAAATGTGCAAAGTCAATAATACTTATGTAGTTATGTGGCATCAACATCAGATGATGGCATTGGTTGCATATGTCTTTGGATGGACATATCAGTGTTCCAAGTAAGTTTCTCAATATTATTATTAGGTGGCTTTTTTTTCAACCATTATACCCTCTGATTTGTGTTGTAGATATGTTTTTTCTACTCATAATAACGTGAACCAAGAAAGAAAAAACTTTCATATCTCAATCCCTTGCAATGCACACAAGAATATAACATAACCTGTACTATTTTTGTGTTTGAGGAAATATCACAAACTCTTAAAAGGAAATACATGAATACACTTGGGCAATATCACTAATTCACTAAACAAAGTTTAATTAGCAATACTTCATCTAAAAGACCTTGCAAATTAACAAATTAGGTTGACTGGAAACCTCTACAATTAACAACACAATTGGTTTGATGAAAGTAATCATCATTCTCAACCATAATCAGTTTACTAATTGACCAATTTGTTTATAGAATTAAAACATTGAAGCATCTTGTAAGGATTTAACCACAACCAAACACAAACTTATAAAAATTAGTATTTTGTAAACTATGTTGGTAATCAGAATTACACACATGATCACATTTCAAAGCAAATAGTAATAACTCAATCATCAAAAAAATGACATAGCTTACTAAGTATGTAAGATTAAGTGTCGATTTTGATTTCCAGAATTGACACTTAATCTTGTAAAATCTAAAAATCGACCTTCCCGACTTTCAATTGACATGAGGCCAGATTTTACAGAAACTAGATTCACTGACTCATTTTATGCTTAAGAATTATTCAAAAACATTTTTTGAACAAGAATATGAGACCCATGAAATGACCTAAAATTTGCCCAGAATTTAATTAAGAAAAACCCCAATTAATTTCAATCCTATGGTTTCCTAATATCTTGTTTTTATTACTAACACCTTAAACACATGGTTTTCTATAACATACTAAATTAAACCATATATCAACAAGATTAAAGTACATTAAGAAACCCAAACAAGAAAAAAAAAAAAAAAACATTTACACTACAATTAACCCTTTTCAAATCAGGATTTTATGTAGAAAACTTGTTTAACTTCATTAACCCAACCCTAGGTTTCTATTCGTATTGATCCTCATTAAAAACATCATTAACAATATGTTAAGGTTCAAATATGTAGTTTCTACCATGAAAATTAATTAAAATTTACCAAAAACAGAACACTTGATTTTCCTCTTTTACTACTTTTGTTATTTTATGTGAAAAAGAACTTGATTAAGCAATCACGGTGACAAAAGAAAAGCACAAGAACATGATGATTACCTATGGAATGAGGGAAGAGAAAATCACAAATCCAAGCACACCAAGAATAGAAAAATCAAACACCAAAACCTAGAAGAACACCCAAAAACACCTAAGCTTTCTTCTTGCTTGAACCCTCAATGGAGGTTTATACATAAATTGGAAGAGATCATTTTTGTGAAAATGGTGATATGGGAGCAGGGAAGCACGGTCACTATATAAGGAGGTGAGGATTCGGGGACGATGAATTTATCCGACAGGACATCCGTAGATTACTCTATGGACGTTTCTCATTCTATGATCCCAATGTTAATATAATAAAGGAAGTCAAACAGTAAGTCGAGAAAAGAAAAAGGAAAATCCAAAAAAATATTAGGGATAGTTAGTGTATGAATAAAAAATGGTGAAAACGGGACTTGTCGAAGTTTTTGATTCTTTAGTTTCCCTTGACGAACACTTTGCTACTTTTCAAAGTTATTAGTCGAGGGGGATTGAGATTCTTAGTTTTCGTAAATGTTTACTTCATAACATTGCGTGAGGACACGGCAATACCTTAGTATGGGGGATTTTGGTATGTGCTTAAATACACATACCTTTTACCTTTAAAAACGAGCTAAAATAACCAAAAACGGACTTAAAATGCCAAATATATGCTTGTTTTGATAATTGTATTGTGCAGGAACGGATATAAATTAAGAAAAAAGACAAAAAAACGAAAAGCCAAAACGGCAAAACCGGACTCGGAATGGAAAAGCATGAAAAGACAAAGTCAAAGTCAAGAAAAGGGTAGAAAAGGAACACAAGAAACCACCGAAGCAAAAAGTCAGAAAAATAGTTTACGGGACAAACTTGTAAATCCTAAACTTATATTTAAAAAGAAATCATGAGAAAGAAGAAGAAGGGTGAAAACTGTAAATAGGGAAAGATATATCTTCAAGACAAATTCTGCCAAGTCCAAAGACTCATAACACCACAACCAAGGACGTACGGTGCAAAGTGTCATATAACCCTTGGGGGGTTGTTTTGCCAAATCCCAAACCCTTTAACACAACAAGGACGAGTGATGCAATATGACTAATCACCTTGAGGGGCCATTTTTGCCAAATGGACAAACTTTTGCCCTGTCACCCCCAACCTTTATAAACCCTTTCCCGCCATTTTTGAATCCCAAAAACCCAGGACCAACTCACGGGTTAACTCCCTCTCTTTTACCCTGCAACCCAAACCACCCCATGGATAAACCTTCCCCCCTCCTCCACTAAACCCCTAATCCCATTTGGCAATCCCACACTTCTCCATGACTAAACCAATGGCTCGGATCAAAGGTTTGGGAACCAAGAAAGATTGAAGGCCAGGATTGTTTGCTCTTTGCACTCACAAAACAAACACACTTGTGTTTGTGTGTCTACAAGAAAGCACAAAGGGAGAAGACACAAAGTCCTAGTCGTTTTCTTTTTTTTCTATATAAAGATTGTAAAGCCATTGTGGCTGGGGCAGTTTTTAAGTAGTTTTACAAGTAGCTTTTTAGTTTTAAGTTAGTTTTTAAAAGTTTAAAAGTTTTTATTGTACTTGTACTTTGATTTTAATGAAATTCAGTTAAGGTTTTTTACTTGTGTTCTAAATTTCAAGTGCTTTCTAAAAAAATCTTTTAAGCTCTTGATATAAGCTGTTGTTATAACCTGTTCACAATTTTTTTTACAAAACTTAAAAAGCAAAGTTACTGTTCTATTAAAAAGCTTGGATGAATAAGCTGATGTGGATGGCTTATTGGGTATTGGCTTAGATTAAGCTTAATTATAAGCATGGGTAGGATTTAGAGCTTAATTAGGCTTCAAAAAAAATCCTTTTTGAGCAAAGGATCAAAGGTACCTTTTCTTTCAATTTTTGCTTATTACTGTAGCAATAAGCTTATTTGGCTTATTTTCTTAGCTTACTACTGTTTTTGTGCTTATTAGTGTTAATTTATGCTTAAGTTTGTTTGTTAGTACTTTTCATTTCATTATTATGCCATTTGCTCAAAACTGTCATAAGTGTTTAATTCTGTCTTAGCTTATTGTCAAAATTTAAGTGCTTATTTGTCTTGATTTTTATCTTTTTTTTATAGTCCTAAAGTGTTTAAGTATCATTAGTGTTTTTAAAATTTCAGTTAACTTAGTCTTATAAGTTTTTAAAACCACTTTCAAAAACTTAAGGGGTGTTTGGGTCAACATTTAAAACGGGTCAAAATGGCTTTGTGTTTGGGTTATGGTCACTCAAGTAGATTAAGCTTAAGCATTAAGCTTGTTTGAAGCTGTTTGTAAAAGTTTTCAAGTTTTAAAATTGTTTTTCCAAGCTTTTCTAAGTCACTTTTCTAAACTGTGAATTTTAAGCAAGCTTCAAGTGCTTATCTAGATAAGCACTTGGATCTTAAGTTTTAGTGTTTAAAAAGAGTGTCTTTGTGTGTTTATTTCAAGCTGTCAACACCCCTTGGTCTTTTGACTTTTGAGTCAAAAACCACCAAGAGTTTTGAGTAGCAGTTTTAAAAACTAAAGTCCCTTTTTCACCTTACAAATTCAGCAAGTTTTAATGATTTTTAAAAGTCAAAAATTGGTGCACAAGTCTACTTCATAGTATACTTAAGCTGTTTAAGCTTATTTTCTTATTTTGAGCTTATTTGACAGCTTTAAATAAGCTGTCAAATAAGCCCTTGATTTTAGCTTTAATCTCCCCTGGTGCAAAGGGGAGACTTTAAGCTTCCTTTTCCTAAGCTTGTAGTGTACTTAAGCCCAATTTCTTGGCTTATTTTGAGAGCCTATAAGCTCTTAGATAAGCCCCTTTAGTTTCAGCCCTTAGCAAGCTTATTTGATGGCTTATTTTTAAGCTCAAACTAGCTCTTTGACTGTTTTTACTTAGCTCTAGTGTAGGGATTGCTTATTTTTCTTTCTAGCTTATTAAGAGTTTTTTTTAGTTGTCCAATTCAGGTTCTAAATAGCTTATTAGGTAAGTTAATGGCTTTAGATAGCTTATTCCCTTTTTCCTTTGCTTATTGAAGTATTAAGCCCAAATTTTACACCAACAGTACTAACTCTTTAGTTAGTACTGTTGTGGGTTTTAAGCCATCTCTTGGGCTTATTGAGCTTATTTCATAAGCTCATTTGTGTTCCTAACAGCTTATTTGGTTTGAGTAATAAGCTGTGTTTCCTAATTTTTCTTTTTCCTTGGCTTAATTTGTGTACACAGCCCAAGTCTTAAGCATTTTAGTTCTTTTCTTTAAGCTTGTTTCAGCTTCTGTTATTAAGCCCTTTTTTTCAGCTTATTTAGTCTTAGCTTTTAGGCACCTTAGTGCTTATTAGGCTAGCTTAGGGGTCCCTTTAGCTTATTTTGTCCAAGGTTTAGCTTATTTGTCACAAGTGTCAAATGACTTAGCTAAATTTTAGCCTTAAGCCCTTCTTAAGCAAACTGTCGACTTTATAAGCTGTTTTTAAGCTTATCTACAGCTTTTCACAAAAACTTGTAGTTGACAAAGTTGTTAAGCCCCACAAGCTTAACAACTTTGCTTTACAAAGTTTTTCCAAAAAAAAAAAGGGAAAGACAAGGGGACTGGGTGAGCAAGACTCGAACCCGGTACCCCTCGATACGATCCCCCTTTTCACACCACACATACCGCTGCGCCCTTGGGTCTTTTTCGTTAAAGACTCAAGGGGCTTGATATTTAAGGGTGTTTTGGGTTTATAAGCTTATAAGCTGTCACAGCTTATTACGAGCTTATTTTTAAGCCAATTTTGCTTTTTTTATTTTTCGTAGGATTTTTATAGTATAAAGTATTTTTAGTAAAATTTTCAGAATTTTTCGAAGTCATTTAATATTTTTTATAATTTAATTTAGTTAAAAGTTTTAAAAATTCATAAAAAATACAAAAATTATCAAAAAAATATTTTTCTTTTTTAGAAAATTTTATTTTGTCATATAGTTTGTAGGAAAAATTTAAAAGTTTTCGTAGGATCATTTTTACAACTTTTCATTTTTTAAAGAACGGTCCGGGTGCGGTTTTTTGTCTTGACTCGTTTTTGGGTCAAACGAACTCCGTTTTCGGTCTAGTCTTTTTCATTCTTCGTTATTTGTCCCGTAGAGTAGTTTAGAAGTGAAAATTTCTTCGTAGGGTTAATTTTAAAGATTTTAGGTTTTTCCCCCTTTGTTCGGGATTCGTGCTCCCGTTTTTCAGCTTAATTTAGTAATTTTTAGGATTTTCTTAAACGTTTTTGTTTGTTATTGTTTAATTTGACCTTTCCACACTCTCAATTCAATTCTCTCCTTCAAACTCAAATCTTCGACTGTATCGATTCTCCAGTCCAGCCTCGTTGGGGATAAACGACCCGGGAAAATTCTATACTACTTCTCGGTTGTATTGATCTTGTTGATTTTTAGACTTATATATATTTTATATTTTATAATATATTATATATTTAGTATAAAATCGACCAATCAGAACTTGCCGTGACCGTTGACAAAACTGTATTTAATGGCGTTTTGTGAAGTTAATGATTTTAAAACTGTGAATTGCGATAACGAACTTGTGTGATGAACAAATGTCGTTGCACGAATCATATTGACTATGTTGTATAAACTGATTGTGCAAACAATGGAAAACTTGGTTTTCAAATCTCATAAACTGACCCTATGGTGTCAAATAAAATTTTCTTTTCAAAAAAAATGGAAGGTGGCACTATCTTCTTTTTGTTCTTTTGAAATGATTTGATTTTTACTACTCGAAAATTTTCTTGGAATTAATTTACGCATGTAGCGTATGGAAAAGAAACGTTTTGACGAGGAAGGACATGATGTCGTTTGGTCATCAATTATGCATAACCTGATCAACTATGCATAATTTTGGAAGAACCACGCTATGTCGGATAAATCGTCACCATTAAAACGCTTGGTAGTTGAGATAAATGTTTGGGTCAAGCTTCCGGAATGAGAAAAATATTTTTACCCTACTACGGATACTTATGCAAGTGACCCTATTCTTATCGACTGCATGGAGAGAGTCTCATGCGAGTCATTATGACCGAGTTGTTCCGAAGCAGAAATACCTACGGTATTGTTCGGAACGAGTGTGTCTAGAAAGGAGTGATGTTTAGTTCGTAGTATTTAAGAGCGGTAATTGTTATGAAGACGTGTCAAGACCAAGTATATTCGGACTTAACTCTATCATTTTTCGTTCTTCGCAAAGATCCGCGAATGCTTAGTCTAAAAGTTAAGGAAGAGACTAGAGCTCAACACGCTTGATCGAGTCAAAATTTATTCTTATTCTACTCAGCAGGAAAGTCAAAATTGTGACAAAACACTTATTTTATTTTTGGAATTTTTTAATTTTTGCACAAAATCACAATATTTTTTAAATTTTGGTGGTAAAAACGGGATTACGTGAAAACAACGACTGCAGGTAAAATCAAATCGATAGATCCCCCCCCCCCATCTGGGACAATCATCACAAAAACACAAGCACACGAGAATGGAAGAGGCACACCTCCTCACATCACAAAACACTTATTCATTACTACTACTAATATTAGGATAAGCATGGGTTGCCACCCACAAAACGCTTGTTTAAGGTCGCTTAGCTTGACCCGTCCCCGAATTCATTGGTCCTTGGGGAAGGTTTGGAGATCCGGGACAACCGTATGTGGTATGTCCCCTCCAAAGTAATGCTTAAGTCTATGACCGTTCACCTTGAAGTTTGGCCCATCGGTTTAAGATAACTCGACGGTGCCATAAGGGTACACATGGGTAATGGTGAACGGTCCGGTCTAACGGGTTTTAAGTTTACCCGAGAAAATCTTCAATCGAGAATTAAAAAGAAGGACTCGGTCACCAACATTGAAAACACGGTTCTTGATTTTGGAGTCATGGATC
>BQNB010162681.1:0-14533 GCA_026074375.1 Tanacetum coccineum | reverse complement strand
TTTTACCACAAACATTTCATTGAACTAATTTGAAAATAATAAAACATAAATTTTGTTCTTTTTCTTGATAGACCACAAAGAGAATGCTGATAAAAAAACTAAGCTAATATAAAATTAGCCCAAGAGCACATTTTTGTAATCACAGTTGACATGTTAATATAATTTATCAAAGTTCAAGCTGTAAACTTTGAGTACCAATTCAAATGCTCACGAGTCATTGCCTATTAATTCTACATAAATCTCAAAACACACATACATAATAACCAAAAAAAGAGGGTGTTTGGGAGTGCTTATTTTTCAGCATACATGTTTATTTAAAGCAACCTAAATCATAAAGATTCCATTACAACAACCATATCTTACAATTACCTAAAATTCATATTCAAACATCCAAAATCAATAACAAAAAAATAAAAAATAATCACAAAGATTGAATATATAAAAACATCATACCTGATTTCTAAGGTATGACACAAACAAATATTATAAATCTCTTCCTATATCTCCTCTTATAATCCTATTCACGCATGTAAGAATCATAATCTTGAATTGAAATTATCTAACACACATTTGGTTTGTGTGTGTTTTCATGGTTGTGTATGTAATTTACGGGGTTAGACAATGAGAATGAGATGGATCTGTGATGAATTGTATATGGTGAATCAGGAAAAGGACACGTATGCAATTACGTGTTTTGATATGTGGAAGGGAGAAGGCGAGTGAAGCAATCAGGGAGAGATGTGTGAGTATGAGGGATAAGAAAGTGCGTGAACTTAACCCACCAAACCTGGTAGGAAAACGGGTCATACCAAATTAAGAAAAAACCCAGTAAAAAACCCAACATAGCCATACATGCATTTATGATGCCTCGGGGGAACGATATTGGTGTTTAATATTATAAGTATAATTACCAAAAAACATAGGATTAAAGTGATAATTTTGTGGCCCTACTTAAGTGTCTCGTTTAGTTGTTTGGCAAATAGATCAAAATAGGGATGAGCGTGGGTCCAGAATCAGATTCGATGGATCCGAGAATTGAATTTTTGGGAAAAGTAGGAACTGAGAACCGACGGAATATAGTTTCCGGTTCGGTTCTAGTACCAGTTCTTCGGGTCTAACCGGCTAGGAACTGATTTTCTAAATACAAGAGTAAAAAACATCATTAACTAAAGAATTAGTCTAGTAAAAAGAAAAAAATATATATATTTGACTTTTTAAGCATTTGCAACCATTTATGTTTAAACCAATATCGTTTAATAACTAAAGCATAAACTCAAACAAACAATCATTTTACAGTTCTAGATTGTTAACAAAACAACGATACATAAATCTAAAAAACAAAATGAAATAACTTTAAACTTTGTCCAACCAAATAACCAAAATTGTTTATGGTTCAATCGTATGTTTCCCTTTATCTCTTCCGGTTAGTTTCTCTAATTGATCATTCATATCTTTTACAATCACACCATCTTTAATCAGGAAGAGCAAAAGAACAAGGGCAACATACCAAAATTGAGTTGTGGTTTTGTTAGATCAAACCAAGTTGTCTATCTTGGCACCTTTTAGAACCCGTTCAACCTCTTCATGTAGCACCCCCATAATTTGTATATGTTTCCCCTAAGAGTAATAAGTACACAACCAATGATTAAAATCTTGATATTAAAATTCCATCATCAAAGCAATCGAAAGAACATATTGACACCTCAATAGACGTTTCCTGCAAAGTGAAACTCGAGTGCTCATTAGAGAAAACAACGATGATTTAGGCATTTCCGGGACTATACAATGAGCTTCAAAGTATCCACTTTCACTGTAGTTAGTTTATGCAACTCATGCTCCAATTCTTCTAAAGTGGCATTTAAATTCATAGTCACTACATACTCCTTCCCTCTCCAAGTAACTAATATTTTATGATCATTTCTTTCTTGCTCCAAATTTACCTTCTGCAAAAGAGTATATATTTATCACTAATCACAAACTTGAATCATAATCCTAATAAATCATAATTTCATTCCATGAAACTTTTTTGTTACTTACCCAAGTAACACATTAAAATATAAAACATAAACTTTACCACATTAAAAAAGGATCCAAATGCAGAGATTGGTCTTGTTTTATATTTGATTTTTCGTTTATCCACTTATCTCGTAATCTGCCATTAAACATTTTATCAAACACCTATTATGAAACATGAACAAATTAACAAAACATTACCTGTATACACTCTCTTGCAATACTCTACCAAAATCGGTACCATCACTCATTATCTAACCTGACCGGAAACAATCTACCAACCTAAAATATTCAAGGTTACCCCAATAACCATATTACACAACATAAACGTATGAACACTTTTACTCATGAAAAAACATTAAATAATTAAAAAAATCATAGGAATTCAGCATACATGAACCAACAATGGTCATCAAATCCTTAGCAGATGAAGAAGTGTTACCTCCTAACAAAGCTAACAAAAAAGCAATAACAAACTTCATTCTGTCAAAACAAACAAAAATATTAGTTCAATCAATCTTTATACATCAAGTTCTTAATTTTATACATTTTAGACATACTGTTATTTTTTTTAACAACGATGATTTATTAAGAAGAAAACTAGCAAGGCGCTAGCAAATTACAAAGGCGATTTTAACCAATCGTTTTAACTATTACCAAAGATGTCACACTTCCTCAAAACTTAAGATTTGAAAGTGACGTTACTTAGATATCGCCAAATCATCCAACATGTCGTGACTAGAATGACATTTTTTGACTCCTTTGTAGCGAGACAAGATAGAAACCACACGCCCCAATCCTTATGCGAGTTCAAGATCAGGATCTTTGAATCACTCCAAGAATAAAACTAGCCTCCTTACATTTGAAGCCGTATCACACGAAAAGAAAACATGGTTATTCGACTCCATATGCCTGTTACATAACGGACACATAATCGTTTCAATGTCCAAACCCCAATATGACAAGTTTAAATGATGGGGTAATCTATCAAAAAACAAACGCCACAAAAGAATATTAACCTTCCTTAAGATAACCTTATACCACCTTGTGCATGGAGACATAGTATACATACTGTTAATAATCTCACATTGAAACTTTTTACACTTACATATTGAATTAAAAAAATACCCATTAACCAATATGCATAAAGCACTAATAAAATCACAAAATAAACATAAAAAATCAAGAAATTCTCTAATTGGAACAAACGAGGTTTTCAGTGCCCGTGCGTTGCGGCGAGGCTATTTTTGACTTGGTTTTATGTATGTCGTTTCTGGACTATTTAGTGTTTAGCTCGTTTTGTGAAGGCTGTTTCCATTTATAAGTCACTAGTAGTCCTGCAAATGTGGTTCGACGCGGACGACGGTATCAGCTGTTTGATTGACAACCGAAATTTATTCAATGGTTCGATAATAAAACATATATATTCGTCGAAGTTGTAAGACAAAATAAGGAGTTGCATTAAGTTATAAGAGACGACAGTGACAATAAAAGTGATAAATGCATTTTAATTTTGATATGAAGGATTCGTAAAGCTATTTTCTGATAGTCGTCGAGATTCAGATCGATAATAAGCCAAGATTGATGATACAACAAGCTTATATTAAGAAATACGGGAAATGAAAGAGAAGACGGCGAGGCTTAATTTGCTCCAAATTTAGTTCACGACCTTCTCTTTGGTTTCATGTACTCTTTAAGTAGATGCATATTATCAATAATATTGGTTTTTTCATTTATTTGGATGGTAACTGCTAAAAAAATGTATTTACCAACACATCATATCAAAAGAGAAATCTATTTACTGCTTTCATTGTGACTGCCATGGCTTTTTGCAATTTCATGTATCCTGCTAACTTCATGTACATGGTTCCCGTAGGACCAGCTATCCCAATTAACTAAGAGCGTTAAACAAGGCTCTCTTCGCAGGCTCTGGGTTAATATGAATAACTGATCCTATAAGAAACGTGAATGGAAAGTCACATTAAATTCATTTCTACTATGCATCATATAAAAAATAAATACAATTTCACGTATGTCGCTAACTTCCTGTCCAAGGTTCCCGTTGGACCAATTGTCCCTATTAACTTAGAGCGTTAAACAGGGGTCGCACGTTATGAGTTAATAGCAATAGCTGATCCTACAAGATACTTATACAAGAGGTCGTAAAAAGATATATTATTTAGCAGTTTCGTTTCAAACAATTATCCTAACTTCCTGCCCAAAGTTCCCACAAACTAGGTGTCCCCAATAAGTAAAAGTGATAAATGAGACTCTCGTCGAAGGCCATTACTTAATATGAATAGTTTATCCTATGAGAAAGCTGGACGGTAAGTCGTAGAAGGAGGAAACTTGTGAAAGAAGGTTACGATTAATATAAATACAAATTAGAACACCAACATAAGAATACATAGCCAACATTTCTAAAAACCCCATTTGGACGGCTAGAAGAATACATGTCTAGAAATAAGGATTGAGGCTCAGATTAATGTGTACAACAGCATACCTGGGCAACCAAAACGGCTGCACTCACACACTTGGCGTGACTGCCTCACCAGTGTAGGTGCTTCAAGAATCAACGCATACTAAATAAAAACTATCATCATCGCCTGAAACAACATACCACATGTTGGGAATTATATTTGAGTTGATAAGAAAAAACAAGAATGAAACAAGAAGGACTTAAAGGAAAAGGACCTAAATCGACAATAAGAGATTCTTTAAGCTGGTGGAGTATATTCTACAAAAGATGGAAGATATCAGAAGATACTAAAAGATATGCTCAAGAAGAATAAAGATAAAGATTAAAAGATTTAGTTTCCTTATTGTATTTATTATCTTCCTTTGTAAGTCATGATCTCTCCCTATATAAAGAGATCATAGGCATATTGTTTTATGCATCCAGAAAAGTTTGTGTGTGTACACAAGAAGATGTAGACGTCTAGTATAGAGTTGGTGTAGCCTCAAGGTAATCAAGGTTTTCCTTGATCCCTGTTACAGTTCATTGATGTAACCGTATTATTCTGATCAAATAATATTGGGGCTGTGGTGAATGTTTGGTAAAACCTTGTTATGATAATATTGATTCTATGTTTGAATATTCCGCCTATGTTATCATTATCCTAGATTAAAGGTCTAAACAACCTAGAGCTACAACGATTTATTGGTTTTCACAATTGGTATCAGAGCCTCGTGGCTCTCGATCTAGGATCTACAAGGTTTTTTTTTGAAGAAACCCTAAAAACCCTAATCTTCAAGAAATCATGTTCGTGGTAAAACTTTTCTTTATGGTTTCGAAGTAGCTGCCATAACAACATCTTTTCGTCCTCTCTACCTGTATTGGTATGAAATACGAATTGGTGAATGTTTTTGGGTTTTATGGTGGGTTTCTGAGGTTCATGATGCATGTTTAACAAACTTAGGGTTTGTTGAATATTAAGGTTGAAGTCTGTGGTGTTACTAGTCATGGTGAGTTACCCAAGGGGGTGATGATGAACCCTAGTAGCACGTTTACTGATGTTGAATCTTCATGCTTTACTGGTGATTATGGCTTGATCATATTCTCTCTAGTGCATACCATTCTTGGTTTGATCATTTGCAATTAGGGTTTCACAATACCCTATATCTGGTGGCTGATTCGTATTGCGTTTAGAGAGATGGAAAAAGATTCAAGTGTAGGTAAAGTAACAGCAGGTTAGGGTTTTTGGTGTGATTGTATGCTGGTGTTTATTGGTGTTGCGACATTAGGAAATCATTATGAACAAGAACAAGGTGCAACAAGTATATGTTCTGAATCAACAACAGCAGAAGTAACAACAGGTTACTTTCACGTCTGGATCTGCCAATTATGATGGAATGCTGTTATTCAGGGTTTTATGCATTGTGTTCATTCTGAGATACGTGATTTTGGGATGGTATTTTGTTATGATGTGAAATCCCTATGTTTTAGGGATTGCTTTTTAACTTCCATATATACAGGAGTGAATATTATATACAAAGAAATCCAAGGCAGCAGATATAAATGGAATGGATACGGTTTGAAAAGGGTTTGCCTGCCTTCATGATTGAAAGTAACGTGTGATATTAATACTGTTTGGGGCCCAAGAAAAGAAAATTTATTCAAAGAAGGATGATGGAGTATATTTTTGCTTCCAAGAATATGCGAGTTAAAACTAATCTTATACACATGGGTTCTGATTGGTTGTGATCGTGGGCCCTATGTTAACATTGCTTGGAATTATATGATGCTAGAGTTGTAGAGAGTTTATGTCACACAAGTATGTTGCTGCCATCACGTATATACTGTTTGGGCTTTAGGGTTTAATACTGCTTGCACGTATATATGTTTTCATATTGGTGCTGTACAAGGTATGGTTAAAACTGTTCATTTATATTGGTGATGTCTAAGCAGTTAATGTAGGATGTGTTTAAAGAAGAATTGTTTTTGGGCTTTATTACTATTAGGCTTCAAAGTAAATTTCTGCTGCTTGGGCGTATTTGTTAATACTGCTTGGAGATACTTTGTGCCGCCTTCTATATCTTATGTTGCTATTGATATCTGAGAATAGGTTTTAACTGTTTGTATTGTTCGATAAAAAGTTGCAGCTGCTAGTGTTATGCGATATCGAGTAATACATGATTTTTGTTTTTTTTTTGGGGTTTTTTTTTTCTTGGATGATAAAAAGTTCTCTCCGGAGAGAAAAAGGAGTGAAGGTATTTGTTTTTGGATCTCAAATTAAAATGGATGCTTCGTTTAAGGGGAAGCTAACAGAAAGTTTATGGATTTTGGTTTTAAATGTTCTTAAACGTTTAAAAGGCTCGTTTTTTAAGATTGTTTGAATTAATTGGTTACGGAGTTTATTTGGTATCTCCTATTTGAAATTGAAGTAAGTTTTACAAAGGAGTTTACTTATTTTATCTTGAAATTGGGGTTGGGTGGTTGCATGATTTCAATGATAACTTGCTTGAACATTTACGGTTTATTTTGGGACTAGTTTATTAGTTTCCAGCGGTAAGGGTGTGGTTTGGTTGGTTGAGGACCTGGTAAACTATCACTTAAAGGAGTTACGTTGTAGTGCTCAGTGTCACACGAAGATGTCGATGTGGATAAATTCAAGAGGTGATGTGTTTTTAGAGATTTGATCAGCACAAATTCTCTATACCGTTCTTCAATCCACAATAGTGCAAGATTAAGTAACAAATTTAGGAGATTTTACTTCAGTATCAAGTTCGGTATATTAAGTGTACTTCATTAGTAATCATTACATAGAGCTTACAGAATTGAAGATTTCAAGAATATGGTTAACATTATGGGTCTTCAGGGGAAGCTAATGTTAAAAATGTTGTATACCCATTTATATGCTACATCGAGGTGAAGGTTTTTACTATTGCTAGTTATTATTACTACTGCTAGTTTAAGTTTCTACTGCTCAAGTTCATTTATCTTAAAGGCGCATCATGGAGGGTAATTTGAGTTGTTGAAGGCTGGATTAGAAATGTAATATTGGTTCGTAGTTGTGAAGATCAAAGTTGCATACTTTAGTCTCCTATTTGATGATGACAAAAAGGGGAAGAAGATTTGACGATTTGTAACTTATGGATCCTTGGTGGAATTGCATAGCTTAAGGGGAAGTTTTCATTCATATATTAACTTCAGGGGAAGTTCGTGCTTATTTGGTTTTGTCATTATCAACTAGGGGAAGATTGTTGGGAATTATATTTGAGTTGATAAGACAAAACAAGAATGAAACAAGAAGGACTTAAAAGACAAAGGAGGAATTCTTCAAAAGATGTAAGATTTTAGAAGATCTCCTTAAAGAAGGAAACAAGAACAACATTGATGACTTTATTAAAAGGATAAAGACAAGTTATTAATGCTATTAATTGTTGATAGGAAAGAATTAATGTTGTTTAATGCTATTTAATAGTTTCCTAATTGTATTATGTTTCCTTTGTAAGTCATGATCTCTCCCTATATAAAGAGATCATAGACATAGGTTTTATATCCAAAAAAGTATGTGTGTGTTTGTACACAAGAATATGTAGACGTCTAGTATAGAGTTGGTGTAGCCTCAAGGTAATCAAGGTTTTCCTTGATCCCTCTTACAATTCATTGATGTAACCGTATTATCTTGATCAAATAATATTGGGGCCGTGGTGAAGTGTTTGGAAAAAACCTTTTGTTTATGATAATATTGATTCTATGTTTGATTATTCCGCATTATGTATCATTATCATAGATTAAGGTTCTAAACAACCTCAAGCTACATCGATTTTTATTGGTTTTCACAATAGAAAATAAATTCACATCCTTTTTCTAGATGAAAAAGAATATGTCATCGGATATAAACTCACGCTTGTCGTTGATGATGCCATATTGAGTCTACTTGTCTAATGGTTGTGTTTCAAATATTATACTAATATGTTTAATACATGCATAAAATACATAATGAATTAGGATTGATGACTTCGATGTTTCATCCAAAATATTCAAGTAATTTACATTGCAATGAAATTGGTAAATGTGTCATTTCCGAAAAACCAAACACGAGCAAACTAACAACATATGTAAACTTTGCTCATCACAACATTAAAAGCACAATCAAGCCAAATTCACTTTTAACTAAATTCTCAAATAAAAATAATATTATTGTTTATTTACCAAGGATGACATGATGTTTGGGAAACATTATGTTTAAAGAATTTATGGATTTATCGTATTAAACGATTAATAAATGATAATATATATCCTATTCATTTTATTTTCTTCGTAGCATAAATGGTTGTATTACAAGAAAATACACTACATATAATTTGAAAAATATAAGTTATTAGAATTAAAAAATAACCTACCAAAATATGTGTCAATGCATAAACAAGTAAAAATATATTTATTTAAATACTTATTTAATTATGATATACAACATTGATAAGAATAATAATTTTAGAAAAGCACATTTGTTTAAAAAATAAAATATGTCTCTTTTCAAATATTTATCATTAAAGAATCACAAACTCAATTAAGATAAATAATATTAATGAGATTCGTTTCATTATGACATGAAATTGGAGAATTCTTAAAACCCTCTCAATATTAACATATTTGTATTGTTTACAAATATGCACATCTTCTTGGCTTTTTAAAAAACAAAAAAACCCCATAAGTTAACTATATCACATGTGACAACTAACATGTAGTGAACTTAAAATACGACATCATTAAATCAAGCAATATGTAATCGAAACCAAACAACCTATAGATCTTGAACAAAAGATTAAAACATCTTGCTTACGCTTATCTTAGAATTCCACACATCTTGATTAGGTTTATGCAGAACCGGAATTAAAAGTATTGTTAGTTGAGTCATGTTAGGCCCTCTATGAAAAGATAATACAAATTTTATCTTTGCTACACTTCATTAGGCAAATATAAGAATTCTATTTTGTCTAACATGAGAATGACTACTAGAGAATCTATTGCACTAGAAATTCAATTTGACCTAACGGTTGAATTGCTTCCAAGAGTGAAGTTGGGTTCGGTGTATAACCCGTAAAAATGGTCGTGTTTAGCCTAAATTGAGCACCACTAGTGATAGTCTCATATTCATTCTCTAATTTGATTAAATGGCTCTTTCTAAATATGCCTAATGATAGTCTACATCGATAGACTTTGTATCTCATTAGGAGTACACACTAAGCACGTAGAAATTAGGCTTCTCCTTAGTCAATCTAGACACAATGCACCTCACATATGTGCTTTAATGTTTCAAGATGATTACTTGTTCACATGTAATGCAATTATATGTCTTCATGATCTTGATGCTCAACGTTTAATTGCTTAGATATTAAATGCATGTCCACTATAAAGGCATTTGTCTTTTTCTAGCAATTTAGATAAAATATTTCTTAGTTTATCTAAATGACACATGCTCCTAAATGCTAAATGCTAACATTATTGTTATAGGACGATTACATTTAAAAGTATATGTTGTTTTGCGTCATTTTACATGACTTACATGTTAATTGTACACCTACACTTAAATGTATGACAATTAATATATGACAATTGACGTTTAAATGCCATAGAGTCTTACACATTAATCTCGTTGATTATTATGTCGATGCATGCTTAGATAAACTTATATGCCTATATCTATAAGTCTTATGCACCTAGGTATATATTTTCTTACACTAAAATATTTTTCTTCGCGTCCGTGTCACAAATCTAAAAAGTCAAAAGAGTCATAAATGGTCTTATATCTCTTAGAGTCCTCACCCACACATTCCCTTAATCATCATCTCTCCTTCGTCCAAATAATCCACTCTTTCGTCAAGGAAAAGTTAGATACATATCTAACACTCCTCCAAGTAGGTTTGACAACTTAAATATTTCATCTGAAATTTTCAAGTATCTTTAACTTGCGATCGTAAACGTTAAAGGTCATATCCAAAAATTCATATTCAAGCCTTTTAACAACATATGCTAAAATGCTCTTCCTAAAGCTAAAAGCTTATATCAACCCTCGTGTGACAAAGGTCTTATGAGTTTCTACATAAGTGATTCGTACCCTCTTTAACGTACACACCCTAAGACTAAGTACTTTCACTTCCGTTAGTCCTTTCCATCCTCTTAGGAATGTCACGATGATTTATCGTCATGCTCACCTCATACACAATGAGGATCGAACAGTATCGATCGATCTTAGGATAGAAAACTCATCATAATACGTCTTCATTTCCTATGCGACAATGTCCAAAAGGAAATATCTTCATCGAAAAAGTTTTGTCGGAAGACAACATCGCCGACATCCTCACCAAACCACTCAAACGTGAACCTTTTTAAGTCTAGGTCTAGGAATGATGAAACAAATCTCATAAACGTGTCATTCTCATTTTAATAGTCTTGTTACTATTAAATACATTCTGATAAATCTCGACAACTTAATCATTTCATCTGAAATGTTTAAGCATTTTTAATTCGCGAAATGCAAATTAAAATGTCACTCATTGTTCATGTCTAAGTCGTTTCACAAAAACCTTTATCACGCCTCTATTATTATATAGATGGTTAATATCTTCCGTCTACATTTCCGCTACCACCTTTAAGACAACCTCGTACCTCGTCGTGTGATTGTTCTATGAACATTCGCAATACTCGAGAAGAGCTACATAACTTCGTGGATGAAGTTCATCGTATGCTAACCGTCATCCGTCATGACATTGTCAAGCTCATCACTTTTGTCGTTATTTCTCTTCATTTATTCTTTTTATAATTTATGTCTAGATGAGCACAAATTAAAAGGGAAGGGAAAACACATCTGTTCACATATATCCTTTAACCAAATACTCTCAAGAACTCACATATGTGATTCGTATTCACTAGAAACCAACAATGTAAAACCGAGTCTATCCTTTCCCAATAACCAATTCTCGAGTCATCCACCTAGTCATCTTCACAAGAAGATTCACCATGTAACCATTCCCCACAAGTGAATTTCGCAATGAAATACGTCTTATCTTCATTTCCCGACACTCATAAGCATGTGTGCCTATGTTGTCGAAAGTTAAGTGAATTTCATAATGAAATGCAACTCATCCTCATATCCTGACACCCATAAGCATATGTGCCTATGTTGTTAAAAGTCAAGTGAATTTTGTAATGAAATGCGTCTCATCCAATTATTTCCACTTTTTAGCAAGAGAAGAACACAAAGAAGATATTCAATCTTCAAGTGTTGTTGAGTCATCACAATGTTGTGTCTTTCATTTTTCATCCAATCATTTCCACTTTTTAGCAAAGTGAAGAACACAAAGAAGACATTCAATCTTCAAGTGTTGTTAAGTCATCACAATGTCAAGCCTTTCACTCATCTTACACCATTTTCATAATTTCACGTTTGTTTGTCAACAGTAACAACCAACAAAACACCCAATAAACCTATTGGCAACACCTTTCCTTTCTATTCACGCTCATCCTTCTTTGTTTATGTTCTCTCCTCAAATCATCCTTATCATCAACATTTAGTTTGATCTAAAGTCTTACGATAATGTTTATCCTTAAACACTTCCAAACATGAAAAGCATAACAATTGCTTAACAAGAAACCCTCGAGGATATAAGGAAATCTCTCCCAAACCTTAGTCTATTACATCCATAAAACATCTAATAGGTTATAAGACGATTACCATAATTAACATGAGAACATCACAAAATACGTTCATACTCCTTATCCAAATGACATCTTGGAAGATGTCACTCTCATAATAATAGTGTGTAAATCAATAAACAAAATTTGTCCTCATTTATTAAAGTCGGTATTATACCAAAGGGTGTTGGTCAAGTCTTAGTCCTTAAGCATGTGCCGGTCAAACTTTATCATTGGTTCCTAAACATTCTCGTGTCTTAAGTATACGTCATGATTCCTTTTATCATGGATTTAGGTTGTTGTTATTAAAACAACGAGTGCATGTGTCTAGGTTTTAATTTTTCTTTTAAAATGTCATAGTTTAGAGTGCATATATCTAAGACATGCATGTCTTGTTCCCCGTTAGTGTATTGCTATATATATATATTTAGCTATCATTCTTGGTATATATATGTGCACTTTTCTACTAACTTTTCCTTTTTGTAGCACACTTCTGTCGCTTGACTCCTTGGTGCTCCAAACAAAGGGAGCATACACCGAGGGGGAGTTGCAACCATTATGACATCTACACATTTCTTGATATGTGTATTCCAACCCTTTAATATCACTACTATATACATATTATGTTGCACAAAACAAACCCTTGATGTAGGTTAAGAGTTTGCAACAAATTTGATCCATGGATCCCCTAGAGTCTATATACATGGAATGCAAGTGTCATAGGAGTGCAATGAGCTAGGGGTGCTCGAGAGTCAAAGTAGATATCTTGGGATGATTCAACGGGGTTAGCCCCCAAAATCTTTGTGTTTCGCCTAATATCTAAGCTTCTAAGCCTCAATTTACGCCTCCACATACTCAAACAATAACCACAGTTTCACTCTATTAATCATAATAATTCCTTCACACCATGATCAAATCAATGTCTAACTATTCTATGAACATGCATGATCATAAGGTTTCAATCAAAACCAATGCATGCTCAAATAAACCTTGATTAATCAAAACAACTAAAAAGAGTATAATTAACTTACAATGGGGCTAAAGAAAAGATCAAACAAAATCCCTAGTAGGGGATGGGTGGGCTGCCGAAATCAAGAGGGCAAGAACCCAAGCTTTATCTTGATTTTTACTTATCCAAATCCTTCACAATCAAACCCTAATCACCCCTTTATCATTCTTGTAGCCTCTAATCAAATCCAAACCTTAAAAATCTTCAAGTTCTTCAATTCAAGATTTTTCTAAATCAATGCATGGTTGATTTTATCATTGGGGAAGGATTAGGGTTTATAATAGTGTTGATTTAAGGTGAAAAAGAGAAGATTTAATAGGGTTTTGATGATCAATTAAGGGTTTTGGTGGTTTATGTGTCGAACCAAGAAGAAGGAGGAGAGAAGAATTTCTTTTTTTTTTGTCTGTGTTTTAATTGTACAGAGTGTGTGTCGAGATATATAAATAAAAGTATTGGGTTTGGGTCTTGGGCCTAATTTAACTAATGGGTTAATTAAGTGGTTTAAAACATAAGGGTGTATGGTTTTTGGGCCTATGGCCGGTTAGAGCAAAAAGGGAGGAGTGGGTTTCGGCCCGCTTCTTCCTAACTAATAATACTTATAAGTCTCGGGCCCTAAAACCTTTCCTAGTCCGACACTTTTTTTTTTAAATTGAAAATTTTAACTCGGTTTCACATGTAAACTTTTAAAAATAATATTTTATATAAAATAAAATATAATTGGCATTCGAGGCCAAAATACGAAGTCGTTGATTTCTCGTTGCTCAAAAACGGTTAAATTTTTAACGCATAGCCCTTTTATTCAAATCCGACGATTTTCTCCAAAATCGACAAAATAATAAAATAGAATATTTTCTAAAATTTAGAAAATAATTATATAAGTCAAAATAAATAATGACCTTAAATTCGGGTTCTTACAGATGCCTTAGTGAACAATGTATATTATTAACTGACATTAAGTTTCCACATTTTAATTTCACAAAATGTGTTTGGATACATAAAATTGACATTTATGAGATGTATCCAACACATTAAAAGGCTTTGTTTTAAAAAACTCCCCCTTAGAAATTGATTCACATAAAATGACATTCTGCGTACTACGGGAGTGTTGAACACACAATTTTAACAAATACCACTTTTTTATGGAAAAACATACCACAAATTATATTGTAGACAATTTTGACATTTAAAGTTCTTTTTGAAAAATTGTGTTCAACGATTTTAAAATCATGATAGAAGGCTTGTCTTCTATTTTAGAGTAAGCGCACTGAAGCGTACTCTTCCCTATTGACTTCGGGACCGAGTTATGTACTGAAATGTACATAAGTCATGAGAAAAATTTAGAAATGACATGTTTTGAAAGCATTTGAAAC
>BQNB010162680.1:1982-14533 GCA_026074375.1 Tanacetum coccineum | reverse complement strand
AAGGAAAACACAAACAAAGGACATCAAAGCATTAAATAAGCATAAGTAAGCAACAAATAACATAAATAAGCAATAAAAAGCAAGAATAAGCAGTAAATAAGCAGTGCTACAGTGAATAAGAAAAAAAAATGAAAAATGAGAACTCACAAAGGTCCAAGCTTATGGCAAAGGATTAAGCTTTTAAACAGCTTATAAACCAATCCTATATGCTTCCCAAGAAGATCTAACCCAAGGCCATCCATAATAAACCTTGCTCCTTCGCTTTGACAGATTTTGGATTTTTTTGTGATTTTTGAATTTTTTTGACAGAATAGAAAACAAACTTATATATAGGCTTTTAATGGCTTAAAAGCTTATATATGATCTTAAACAACAGCATTTAAAGACAATTAAGGTAAATGACAAGTATTTAAAGGAAACTTAAATTTTCATTAACTTAAAGAAAATACAATGCAAGAAATTTAATGACAGAAATTTAAGTGACAATATTAAAAAGACAGTATTAAAATTGGTACAAAATTTGCTAATACAAGTTTTGCTTAAACAAAATTTCGACAAAGGAAAATGAAATACAATAGCCTATATTTATACTAAAACTTCTAGGTCTTCAAGCCTTCACATGTGTGTTTCTTCTGTGTGTGGGTCTAGGACTTGTGTTTCTTGTGTGAGTAGAGTCCCAAAATCAATCTAAGCCCTCTATTTTTCTTTGAGCCCAAGTCATATGATCTAAGCCGTCAATCCTTGTTGCCGTTTTTATCAGCCAATGGTGTTCAAGGGGATTGCCAAGGTGGCAATAGCCCATGTGAAGTGGGGTAAGGTAGAAAGTGATGGTTTCGTTTGTAGGAACAGTAGCCGAGGTGGGGGGAACAAAGGGTGAATAGTGTCAAAAGGGTTTTGGCGGGTAAAAGTGTGGTTTAACTGTGTGCAGGGTAAAGGTTTTAGGTTTTGACAGGTTAGGTCCCTTAGGGTGTTAAGTTTAATTACATTGAAAGTCCTTGGTGGTGTAATAGTTTAGGGGTTTTGGCAGATTTGGTCCTCGAATATGTATGGTGTTATTACACCGAAAGTCCTTGTGGGTGATACAACTTTGAGGACCTGGCAGCTTTGGTCCCTTTTTTAATAAAAAAAAGGGATATGGGCCATTTAAGCATTAAAGGCTTATAAGTCTTGATAAATATAGCTTAATGGGCTGCCCCGGCCCATTAGATGGGTAAGGGTGGCCCATTAAGAATTTCTTCGGTTACGACTTCGGTATTGACTGTTGACTTTGTCAGGGTTGACTTTGACTTTGACTTTTTTGGACTTTGACTTTGATTTTGACTTTGTCTTTTTCACGCTCTTCCATTCCGTGCTCGGTTTTGTTGTTTTTGCTTATTTTTTGTCCTTTTCTCGGATATCAGTTTCCTGTACAATATAAGTAAAAACATACAAATACAATGTATTTTTGTTCATTTAACTCCGTTTTAATGGATAAATGGTATGTGTAATTAAGCACATACCATGAACCAATCCTCCCTCGCAATAGGAACAATAGGGAAGTTCATCTAGATTATCTCAAACATCTTAAGGAAAGTATAGAAACACTTTGTGAGATAGTAGAAAATGATAGAATTGAAAAACCATTAGATAATGCGCTTGAAAATGCCTGCTTTTACACTAAGAGATTTCAGGAATTGTTAGAATATGTGATTGGCACTTGTCCGAAAGAATTTAATAAAAGAGATGAAAAGGCTGCTACTACCTCTTTAAGTAGAAACAAGCAAGTTGCTTTTAGGGAAACATACGAAACTTCAAATAATAACACACAAACACCTGTTGAGCAACAGAAAGTGCATAAGACTAATGTCCTTGTGATTCCTTCTACAGGAGTAAACAGTTCCACTGAAGCTAGCGGGTTAAAGCCTAGGAGCAATAGAAAGAACTGTTAAGAATTAAACTCATTAGAGTTAGTACTGCCAAATTAAAGTGTTAGTACTGGTTAAGTCATATCTGGCAGTTTAAACTAGTTAGTACTGCTAGAAGAATGTTAATACTGCTAGGTATAAGTTAGTACTACTAGTACTAAACTTAACACTACTGAAGGGATTTATACTGAACTGAAGACTGCATGAAGATAAAGACGTGTGAAGAGGTGTAAAGACATGTTAAAAGATATGTATTAGTTATCTTGTGTATATTTTATATATTTAGAAAGATATGCATATAAGCTTAATGTTTTAAAAGATTTATAGTTATCTTGTAAAGGACTCCTTGGTGTATAAAAGGAGATCCTAGGTTATGGTTGTAAACACATCACAATTGACATATTCATAGCTTCAAGGTTGTAAACCTTAGTACTAGTCAGAGTACTCATATTATTCATCATAATAATATTGAAGCTTTTTGGTTATATTCGTTGTTCATTCATTCTACTGCAACACAGTTTACTATTACATTGATATTCTTCTAAGTACTAAAGAGTAGATTCCGCATACTCTTAGTATCGATAAAGTTTCTAGCATAGTTGTCTTGAATCTATTCAATACAACTAACCCTTTTACAAGGTTTGCAAGATCTAGTTATTATCAACAAGTGGTATCAGAGCCTTGTGTTCTGAAACTTTGATCTAGAAGAAACAATCAAGAAGAACTCTTTTTACAAAAGAGATGGATCTAGAAACTACACAAACCAATGCTGCTGCAAAACTGCCACTTCTCAAGCAAGGTGAATATGAGATGTGGAGACTCAGAATAGAGCAATACTTTTCTATGTGAGGTCATAGAGAATGGTAACTCATGGGTATTTGTACCACAAACCGCACAAGAGAATATACATCTGTTACAAAGATGTCGTACCTGTAACTGCTGATGAAAAGACGAAACAAGAAAATGAGAAGAAGGCTAGAAGCTTGCTACTCATGGCACTTCCCAATGAACATCAACTTACTTTCAATCAATACAGTGATGCTAAAACAATGTTTGCTGCTATCAAAACACGATTTGGAGGTAATGAAGCCACTAAGAAAATACAGAAGACACTGTTGAAGCAACAATATGAAAATTTTAGTGGCATTCAAGGACAGAAGTCTCTTGATTATATCTTTAACAGACTCCAGAAATTGTTAGAAGGCTTCAATTTGGGTGTGTCCACACATCAAAAGACTTAAAATTTAAAATTTCTGAGAAGCATTACCTCCTGAGTGGAATTACTCAGTTGAAGTGTGGGATGAATATAGCTGATATTATGAAAACAATGCAGCATTGATGATTTTGTACAATACAACTTCAAAATTGTTGAAAACAAGATGTAAAAAATCTGTTGGCAATACGTAGTGCTCAAAACTTAGCCTTTTTGACTACTCCAAGCACTAGCAGTACTAATGATGTTAATACTAGCTAACAATTCCTGCATATGAATTTATCCTCGATCGCCTTATCTAACACCTGCTTTCCTCAGTTAAGTATTGCTAACTTCATGATAATACTGTGTATGCTTTCATGGTTGAGAATCCTAATGGTTCTAATCTCCTATAGCAAGACTTAGAGCAAATTCATGAAGATGATCTAGAAGCAATAAATTTGAAGTAGCAGCTCTCTCTGCTAAGTATGAGGGCAAAAAGGTACTTTCAGAGAACAGGAAAGAAAATTTTCATTAATGCTAATGATACTGATTGGTATGATAAATCCAAGGTAGAGTGTTTCAACTATCACAAGATGGGACACTTTTTGCCAGAGAATGGTAGAGCGCTAAGGAACAATAGGTCAGTTCAGAAATCAAGACAGCACTATGATGGCAAGGAAACAATGAAGACACATCGTTAAAGGCAAAGTTGACACTTTAAGATGTGGTAGTTTTGACCTCGAGTGATATGGCAGAAGAACATGTTCAGACAAACATGGCTCTAATGGCGTTGTCAGACTCTGAGGTATACAATGATAAAACTTGTTAGCCTCAATTTTATTGAGTCAATAAAGGAAGCTCGTTCCCGTGTTCAAGACCTCACTTCGGGGGAGATTGTTAGCCTCAATTATGAGTCCGGAACATCAGGAAGTTCGCACTCTACGATTGAGCATCGGTCTTTAATTAGTCTAACGTTGCAATAGTAAAGGATCGGAATCGGCTCGATAGTTAATACTAATATTGTATATGTTTCGGGTTTAATCCCAAGCAAAACCCGAGCCCGGGTCCTAGTTAAATATCCCGCGCGTCACTTTTAAGTGTCGGGGTATATAAGGAACTTTTCCACTTGAAAAAGTTAGTTGTTGCAAGTTGTTCAAAAATATCAATAATATCTTTTCTCTTTTCTCTCTCATCTTTCTCTCTCAAAACAATCATCTCTCTTTCTTATTTTCTTGATTCGATCCGTGTGGTTTGAATTGAAGTGTTTTAGAAACGGGTTCCTACAATAGGTATCAGTCGCCTCGGGTGGGTTTTGTGATTTGTTTTGTGGTCATTTTTTTGAGCTCTTATCATTTCGGTCAGATTTTTTTGTTTTGATTTTCTTATTTTTGTTCTGCGTCACGACTTACATGGTACAGAAATCTCGTTTTTTTTTTCATTCTTTTCTTCTTCTTCTTTTGTTTTCAGTATGGCAATGATATAGTGGCCTTCGTCCAGCCACAAAGGAGGAACTACTGTTATTTCTTTGATGATTTCTGTTAAAAAGAAGAAGACACAAGGACGAGTAACATTTCAAAGACATGAACTCACGAGCACAAAACAACTAAAAAAAAAACTTGATCACCGAACGAGTGGAAAACTTACGATCACCGAACGAACAACACCTCAACCAGCCCGAACGAGTAACAATCTTAAAAATCACCGAACGATCGAAAACTCCAACAACCGAACGAGTGAAAATTTTTCTTGAGCCGACGAAGTGATTCATCAAGGACCTGACTAGTTTCTTCAGGGTAGAGCCTAACTAGCAACACCCACTATTGAGAACCGCTTCGAGTGACGTGACCAAAGAAGTACCTGAACGTGTGACATTCTATTGGAGCCGAAACGATAAAGCCGACCCACCGAACGAGTTCATTTTCTACACAGCCGAACGAGTAAAAATCTCAAGGACCGAACGGGTAGTTTTTTTTGGAGTTGGACCGAACGAGTTTTTTTTGCTACACCACTTGACACCGAACTGACACAAACACACATGAAACGCTTTCTTCAACTTTTTAACAAAAATTTCGGGTTTTTCGGTTTCGAGTGACGTTAAACGACGGGGCTTAAGACTTACATCATCGTACTCGTGACTTCGTTTCGATCAACGTGGTATATTAGTTTGTTACCATGAACCTAAACTCGACGATACGCGTAGTACGACTCCGCGAGATCAAATTAATATTCGGTGTAATTTTTTATATCTTCAAACGAAGGTGACGAAAAAAAAGGAGGGAATTTTTTTATTAATTACCAACTTTTGGCAATTGGCACATGCAGCCCCCTCCACATGTTCGATACAATTCGCACATTCGTAACCTTCCTTAAAAAGAAGCCCTTCTAGTTGAAAATAACTTTTCACCGTTAGTCCCTATCGCTTCAAAACAGCCTGTTAGCCATTTAAAGTGAATCGTTTGTGCACCGTTTGTCCTTATTTGAGTTTTGATCAACCGTTAATCATTTCAAACTCAAAATTCATGCACCGTTCAACGTTTTTAGCTTCAACAAATCATAACAAAAGTCTCAAAGTTCTTCAACAATAATAACGATTTCACAATCAATAATTCTATATGTTATATCGTTTTCATGATTTAGTAATAGCCCGCTGAAACATACTCTTGTATTTTCTCCATCTTTTAGTCAAGACTTGATAAAATCGTAAAATAGTTTTTCCACTTAAACAACAACAATCACAGCCGCTAAGATCCTTCAAATCATTTTCACTTCATAAATTTTTGATAAAATGGAAAGAAAATACCTTATCTCCATGTCAGATTTCAGACAATATCAACAAATGCAACTAATTCACAAAGACTTATCAAAAGAAAAGTTGCATGGTATCATTCATACGACTTCATCACACCTCAAGTTGCTTTAAACCACGAACATTGCGAAAGGAAGTCGAATACCGCACAGATGGAATTCAAACGCGCATTTACGACACTTTTTTAGTCAAGAACTAGAGACTTTTCACCACAGGCACTAATGTTTCCTAACGTGGATCAACTAGAAAACATAACTTAGGACAACAAAGACTTTCAAGAGATTGGATGCCATGCTTTCTTTTAAAGTAACACGATACTACACATTTCAAATGCGTTCAACAACCACAGATCTATTTGAATGATGAATATATTGGTTATGACACGAAACTACTTTTCTAGACAACCCAACCCATCTCACTCGCCATTCCAGAATTCCGTGATAGCAATGATCCAAAAAGCATGGATTATGTCTGAAAAAAACAAGTCGAGTGAGAAAAAGAGTGTGCATAAAAAAGGAGTATGACGAGCAGTGTACAGTGAAAGACTTACGCAACGACATAGAAAATGGTTGATTCGAGTAAAGCATTGGATGCTAGTTTAGTTTTATCATCTGATAAGTGAATCAGGACAGAATCACAAGTAGGCAGGATACAAGCCAGCAGATCATGAATATGACATGACTTAAATGCAGATATCAGACCCATATATAATGAAGAGCCAATGGCTGAGGTACAAACGACTGCTGAAATCAATGTCTTTGCTATATAGTACAACCACATACTATTACAACCCGAACACGTCAATAATGTAAGGAGAGGTTGACCAAAGGCTGAAACAAAGTCATGACACATGTCTTATGCCTGCTACATTTAAACTGATAACCCGACAACTGAATTTTCCAATCCAATCCAATGAATTCTGAAAATATTTTACTCAAAAGACCGTTACCCAATTTCAAAAAGATTTTTTAAAGAAATTGGAAGCAACATTGGTTAGATCTTGAACTAAAATCAAACAACAGCTAAAAAAGAAGGCAACATGGTCAATATTCAAAAGTAAAAAGTACTGAAGCAAGTTAAACAAGACATCGATGTACATTTGTAGGAGTCCCAAGATCATACCATGGAGAAATCACAAGACTCAATGACACTATCAAATATTTAAACACAAAAACACTTTTAATGAATGGAAACAAAAGACTGCTACAAAAACCCCTTAAGATGAAAAATGATAATGAAGTAGCTAACCTAATTTTTGAACTAAGACTAGTCTATTTAATTCTAAAACAGATTTACCTTTCAGGGCAACCTATTTGGGCTTTTTACATCATGGCCCCTATACTATAAACATTAAATTACACATAGTCTTTCGAGCCTATGACTTTTGTCTTCTACTTCGAGTGACCAAAGCTTCTTTGTTTGGGTTCCATTTATGGATCCTTAACAATCTCCCCCTAGACGAGGTCATGAGAAGAAGCTCACTCGCGTGCTTGTCTCTTCAGCTCGTTGATGATGGGGGTACTTCACTTGTTGCTTCGTAATTCACTCTTTGAACACCTTGAATCATGATCTTCAGAATTTGATGTATGACTTGATCTTGATCTTTGATTATTAAGCGTTACTTCTTTAATAACACTGTGATCTCCTTTCACTTCTAGACTTTGCATACGTGATCTTTAGTCTCACAATGCACATATCTTGTTGGAATCTTTGAAGCTTTTGATGATGTCTCTGCTTCCAATCATTGTAACTTTTAGAATTTAAAGAAGACATATGATTCTCAGAGATTGTGCAGAAGCCTTGTATAAAACTTTCTCATACTTCAGATACTGTGGTATGGATATGAGCATGTGTCTTGCATCGGAAACTTTGAGTCGTCATTCGCCATGATATAACAATTTAGTCACCAACAAAAACATTTTGTTATGTAAAATCCACTTAATGTGTTCTAGAAAAAACATTTTGTGAACACACAAAGGTTTTATATTTTGAAGGGACCGAGTATAGACGATACTCAATCTGGTCGGCATTGCTTAACCTCTAATTCCGTGAGATCAATGATTACAGTATGAATACTGCACCTGTGATCAGATAGATTCATTAAAAGAACCTTCTTGACAGGTTTTCCGGCACGTGACAAGCTAGTTCCTCTAATACCTAAGTATCAGATTCCCTAATGTTCGCCGTTCTCTAGACCAGATGTCCGAAGACTAACACACTATAAGTATTTCTACTAATAGAATGGTAAAGAGTGAGTCAGTACAGTTACTATCTGCTGACTATACCGTATAATTCCTTTTTCAGCGTTTTACTTCTTAATACAATTAAGTACCGTAGAAGGCCTGTGGCAAAAATGATTTGAAAAACATTCGATGTGCTTATAAAATTTGTTTGGGGCACAAACGAAAGTTTAATCAGAATCTCTGATGATGTTTTGAAATATCCCGAAGATATGAAGTGCCTTGGGAAAATCCAAACTTGTACGATACTGTAAGGAAACTCCACCTTCACTAGTGGGCGCCAGTCCGAAGAACCCAGGCATGTCACCATTCATACTGAATACCCTGGTGTAATACATCTCTTCCTCAGCATTCCGATAAGATCACTTTCACGAACCTGAAACAAAAGATTCTTTGTCATGTTTATCAAAGATACGTGTTTCTAACACAACTTTACAGTACCTTGACATTTTGATCATTTTGGACACCTTATGCTCCCCCTACACATGGGCGTTACGATAATCGAAAGATGTTTAGCATATGCAATGGATACTCTAGCATTTAGATATCAATCGAATCATTAAATTATCCGTTCACTTGTTTAAGTCACATTCCTCCCCCGATCAAAGTTACGAAACTTGTGAATGGTTTTTCTAGATCCCTAATGGACTTAAAAATGTGTCAATCTCCCCCCTCACCGTAGAGGAGAAGGTGAAATAAGCACAAATATCAAGTGATTAATTGAAACAAGACCGTTAGAATACCCAGACAGGAATGATACCGGCAATCTGTCTTGAACTTGTAAGCGCGTTGTCGAGACACTCTTTCATCACTAATAGAATCAGCAACAGCGTCCTTTTGACCTGCAAAACTGTTATTAGTACGGACTTCTCCCCCTCAAAATATGACCCGTGTTCTATCTACAGAGCTATAAGTCACAGTCTAGATCTGGTCATATCCCGACATGTTTGATAAACTACAAATTGGTTTTAAGAGAAAAAATAGTTCGGAGGCTTAGAACTACTTCTTGTCTGATAAATAAAATAAATGCACTGAACGTGTAAAACTAAATCTCTGGGATAAAGACCGGTTAATAGTCGGAAAATAACTGCAAGCCAATTAAATTTTATATTTATTTTATTTTTATAATATGAGCTTATTATTAATTATTTATCATTATTTTTTCTGTTATAATAAAATATACCATGATACAATGGGAAACACTTGTACTCGAAACAATACTCATCCTGTAGTTCCTTCAGATACTTCTGGTGACCATTTGTTTAACTCACAAGCAGTGGGAGTAGTGTGCAAAGCGCTCTCTCGTAATGCCTTCGTACAAATTCAGCCAGTTGTATTTGTCTCCACGAAAATAACTCAACAACTTCCTTTCACCTGCTCTTTTGATGAAGTGGTGACGTGATATACAATGTGCTTGAGCGCGAGTGTTAACACTGGTACAAGCATAGAGCAATAGCTACTTTGATTGTCACAATAACATCGGAATTTTGTTTGAACGCAAATCCATAGTCTCGAAGTGAAACGCACCCAAGATTGCAGCACAGCATCGTGTAGGGCGATGTATTCAGCTTCCGTAGTGGAGATGGCAGTACTTTTCCTGCTTTTTAGATAGACCAGCTAACAAGAGCCGATGTCCAAGAAATTGAGGCTGAACCAGAATACATCTCCCGTCGTCATGACATCCTGCATAGTCAGCATCTGCAAAAGCTTTTTAGTATCAACAGCCAGGAGTCCTTTCGGATACCACAGATACCCATGTAGAATGGTTTCCTTTAGGTATCTGAAAGATACGCTTATAGCAATAAGGTGCATTTCTGTAGGCTTAGCCTGGTACGTGCACCATACAAAACAGCAAATACTATGTCAAGTCTAGATGCACTAAGATACATAAGGAGCCAACATATAAACAATACCACGAATCGTGTAGGATCTATTAGCTTTCCTCCCTTAACCTCATCAAGGTTGGGACGCTCCGCATTTTTGGAAAAGTGTCAATCGGTGTGCATGAGTCGAAAACCAAACTTTTTCAAGATTTCCTGAGCATATTTGGATTGGTTTGATAAAGATCAGCCTCTTGATTTTGAGAAACTTGTATCTAAAAAGAATGATAATTTGTCCCATCATCGACATCTGAAAAGTTGAGTTCATTTCAAATGCAAATAATTTGCAGGCCTTTGGGGTTGGTAGAGAAAGATAATATACATCTACATAATTTGTACCAGTAGAGATGTTGTGCCTGTTTTTCTCGTGAAGAGTGTAAGGAATCGACCATCGCAGCCTTTTGTAAATCCTGACTTACATTAAAACTGCTGCTAGCTTGTCATACCACAGCACGTGGACTTGTTTTAGTCGCATGAGAGAGCTTTCGTTGATTCTTACACATGCATTGATGCTCCGGATCTAAAATCCTTCCTGGTTTGACTAACATAAACTACTTCATTTCAGTTCGCTCGTAGAGGGAAGGCGGTTTCACGTCCATCTGGAAGAAGAACCATGTCATTACTGCCTGAGTCTGAGCAATGAAAGAGTCTGATCGCTTCTAATCATAAGCAAACCGGAGCAATGATTCCTCAAAATCAATACAGCTTCTGACGATAACCTACCGCCACTAACCGACTTTGTTCTCAAGCGACGTCTCCATATTCATCAACTTAATTTTGAAAATCCATTTTGAGCGGGATGATAAAAATATATCTTGGACCGGGTACAAGTATCCATACATCAGACGTTCAAACTCATGAATTTCTTCCAGCATAGCCGCAATCCAGCAACGAGTGGCTCTAATGCTTGCTTGTTACTGATTCCTTGGTTCAACATGAGTTAAGAATTCCATCATGAAGAAACACCACATCGCGTCGGTTACTAGCTGTTTCCTGGTAAGAGACAGGTCTATCTTTACCCAATACTGTTTTCAACGGATGTGCTTGACTCGCACTTTTTGCACTGAAGGTAATCTGGGTTGTACTGGAAGTAACATCGATATTGACAGAGTTGGAAGAAGATGCTACTGAATCGGTTTCAGGAGCATTATAGGTATCAAACACATTACTGTCAACATGATCGAACAGTGTTTCAACATCAGAATCACTAGTGTCTGGTAGAGGTATTTGATGAGGCAAGAGGCTTTCAGTAACTGCAGGAGCGCCTTCTGAGATAACTGTTGTGGAAGGTGAACCATTGGCATTCTCGGGTGCCGGGGCAGCAGGAACATTAACCGGAGTTATCGGAACAACCGGAGGTATCGGAACAACCTCATCATCATCAAACCATTGAAACAAATCGTCTACCTGTTTCTTTGTAGGAGGGACACTAGGTGGTTCTGGGTCTTTTACTAGTGCAGAACGGCTGCGTCCTGACTGTAAAGCAGTAAGTTCGAGTTCTGTACTGTTTGGCACAGAAGTCATTTGTTGAGGTGCGAGGCCTGAACTGGTTTGAACAGACGTCAATCCTTCGGTAAGTTCATCGAAGGCAACATGAACGGTTTCCTGAATCTTGCGCGTTCGTTTGTTGTAGATTCGGTACGCCTTCTTGGTGGGTGCATAGCCAACAAATATACCTATATCTGCTTTCGCCTTGAGTTTACCAACGTCATCGTAGTCATTGGTAGGATAGCACAGAGATCCAAACACTCGGAAGTATTGTAGATTAGGTTTCTTTCCCTTCAGCAGTTCATAATAGGTCTTCCCGTGAAGCGTGTGTACAAGAGATCGATTGAGTGTATAACACGCAGTGGCTACAGCTTCAGCCCATAGGAACAGTGGAGCTTTCGCAAAGATGAGCATAGTACGAGCAGCTTCCATAAGAGTTCGGTTCCGTCTTTCGACAACGCCGTTCTGTTGTGGAGACCGAGGTACGCTCGTTTCATGAGAAATACCAACACTCTCAAACCATCCGTCGAGTGTCTTATTCACAAACTCCGTTCCATTATCTGTTCTGACGAATCGAACAGTAGCATTAAGGGCTCGTTGAGTCTTCACAATAAACTTCTCAATCACTTGAGGATATTCATAATAATAGCTAATACCCGAAGGTATTAGCCTTCAAACATCATAATTAATATAAGAGTAATTGTTTTAGCCAAGGTAAACTAACTGAGTTAACAAATGATACCAAAAACTGAACGATTACAAAAGTATAAGAAATTACACGTTGTCTTCTATGGATTGGAATGCGTTGTAAGACCTCTTCTGCTCTTTTTCTCTTATGAAAATTGACTTTTGTAGTTTACGTATCGAGAATATGATTTATGTCACACCCCGCCTAGGCGAAAACACGAGGCGTAACATCATGGATATCATCACAACACAATGGTGTCAACAATAGAGAGAACTAAATGAAATAGATAAACAAAGGAGACACAATGTGTCATGACAATATCTAACACAAGATAAAGGAGTCTTGCATTA
>BQNB010162679.1:0-14533 GCA_026074375.1 Tanacetum coccineum | reverse complement strand
TATGCTCCAAAGTGAAAGATCATTTTAGAGAAAAAAGTGGTAATGTACTGATGCAACTGATAAATGTAGTAAGAGAAGGGTGTCTAACACTCGTATATACGTTTCTTATCCTAAAACCAACTATTTCTTATCCTAGGCCATCCTTCCATTTGATGCTAAAATAAAATCCTATATAACACCAAGTCCAAAACTAATTCAACATTTCCAGTTTCATTCAGCAAAAGAGATGCAGATTATAAAAAAATAACAGAAATTTATACAAACATAATAGTTAAAAAACTCATCTCTTATATTTACATCAAACGATATGTACAATCCATAAAAGAAACATAACAAACCAAAATCACCCCTCTTTTCCCCCCATCTAATTAACATGAATTTGTATGAATTAAACGTACCGCGGCTTCTTTATCCATTATTTCTTCAAAAATCGCAATTTTGTTGCGGGGTGTGGTGGGGTTTTTGCGAAAACAAGATCGCAGGATTGATGGGGTTGGGTTTTTTGCGAAGAAGAAATCACAGGTGGAGAAGATATGGTTTTTTTTTTCATTTGCGAAGTGTATAGGGTAATCGAACATTTGCGATTTATTTTAGAAATATCGCAAATTTTAGATAATATCTAAAATATGCGATTTTTTAAAAAAAATCGCAAATTTGCGATATTTTTTTAAAAAATCGCAAATTTGCGATATTTAAAAAAAAAATCGCAAATGTTAGATAATATCTAAAATTTGCGATTTTTAAAAAAAATCGCAAATTTGCGATATTTCTTAAAAAATCGCAAATGTTTAGAAATATTTACGATATTTTCTAAAATTGTCGCAAATTTTTCGATTTTTTTTCTCAATTTCGCAAAAGTGTTGAATTTTGCGATTTTTATGGGTATTTTGGCATTTTGGCTAAAAAGTTGGGTATTTTGTGAAGTGAGGTTGTAAAATTAGGTGTTTTTGTGATTTTCCCAAAATAATAATAAAACGAATTAAATTAAAATTTGTGTTCAGCATTTACTATTTAAATTCAAATATACTAAAAAGGATAAAGTAAAAAAAAGAAAAGAATAAAAAAAAAAAATAGATTTCTTTCATAACAAGAAAGGACTCTATTTATAAAAAATTTCAGTATAAATACACACACAAACACCATCCTCTTCACGCATCCCAAAACACAAAAATAATCCCCAATCGTAAACCTAGTTCTTAATTATAATCAAAATTAAATCAATAGATCGATCATGTCTAATCAACCAGAACCATCCGATTCGTAAGTCACGCTTCTTGTTTCGATCTAAATTCTAATCGTTCATTGTGATTTATTTTTTATGATGATATAAAGTTAGTTAAAAAAATTGTTACTTTTTATGTATTGATGTTACCACTGTATTTTGATTATTATTGTAATTGATTGAACCTATGTTTTAAGGTTGTATGTTAATTGTGGTCAGTTGAAACTATTGATGACGTCATGATGATGATGTATTACTAGTATATTGTTGTTAAGGTTATATGTTTCTTAGGTTATTTATTCTTTTAATTTGTTATCAAGATATGTTAGTTGTAAAAAAAAATTATATAAAATTTTTGATGGTGGTTGAATATTTTGATGACGTCATTGCTATGAATATAAGCCGATTATTGTTGGTTATGCTTTTGGATGTTAATTTATGCACTTTTTTTACAATGATGTTGATTTTGGTTTTTTGGGTGTTGATTTTGATTCGAATATTTGATGTTGATTTGATTGATTGCAGTAAGGGCACCAAGCGTGATTTCAGTACAGCAATTCTGGAGCGCAAGAAGGCGCCTAATAGGCTTGTAGTTGATGAGGCTACTAATGACGATAACTCTGTTGTAGCGATACATCCTGATACAATGGAAAAGCTTCAGCTTTTCAGAGGCGATACCATCTTACTCAAGGTAGTTTATTGTTTTGGTTTACTTAGCGTAGTATGTGTAAATACGTTTAGTTTGTGGTGTGCTTGTTTAGTATCTGAACTGTTCCTCAGTTAAGGCTTAGGCTCTGAGAAACTGTTTGTTAAAACGTTGGCGATTTAGAGGGCATTTAGGATTCCATATTGTAGGCGACTGGATTTGTAAGCGCGTACTTATTTTGAATTGGTTGTAGTCGAGGATGTTCACTTTATTTGCTTATTAGTCTTTTGGTTCTCTTAGAGAATAACAACTCTGGATTGGTAGATTTAGGTTGCCTGTATGTCTGTAGGAGATTGGTTTCTGTTGTAAGCTTTTGCCTTTTGTACTTATGCTCTTTATAATGGACACACTGTCTGCTGGTATATAAACATACAGTTAGGTCTGTCTGCTTACTAAACATAATCGATTTTGAAGCGACTATCGATCCTTTTATTTATTTTCATATATGTTTTGCAACATGTTTTGGCAGTGATCATCTATATCAGTTACAATTATAAATTTTCGTATTAAAGATACTTAAGTTACCTGTTTCTATCTACAGGGTAAGAAAAGGAAAGACACGATCTGTATTGCCCTTGCTGATGACACATGTGATGAGCCAAAAATCAGGATGAACAAGGTTGTCAGGGCTAACCTGAGGGTTAGGCTTGGTGATGTGGTCTCTGTTCATCAGTGTGCTGATGTCAAGTATGGGAAGCGTGTTCACATCCTTCCAGTTGATGACACAATTGAAGGCATCACTGGCAATCTCTTTGATGCTTACTTAAAACGTAAGTATTTTTTGTCTAAAAAGTTCATGCATATTCATTTTCTTTACTCTGTCTGGTATAAATATGTTTATCTGATATCAATCTGTAATGTTTTCAGCTTACTTCATGGAAGCATACCGACCTGTTAGGAAAGGTGACTTCTTTCTTGTCAGGGGAGGAATGAGGAGTGTCGAGTTTAAAGTTATAGAAACCGACCCTGCTGAATATTGTGTCGTTGCACCCGATACTGAAATTTTCTGTGAAGGTGAGCCCATAAGAAGGGAGGATGAGGATAGGCTAGATGAGATTGGTTATGATGATGTTGGTGGTGTCCGCAAACAGATGGCACAAATCCGTGAGCTAGTGGAGCTTCCATTGAGACATCCACAGCTCTTCAAGTCGATTGGTGTTAAACCACCAAAGGGAATTCTTCTTTACGGGCCTCCTGGATCTGGTAAGACTTTGATAGCTCGAGCAGTTGCTAATGAAACCGGTGCTTTCTTTTTCTGTATCAACGGACCAGAAATCATGTCAAAGTTGGCTGGTGAGAGTGAGAGCAATCTTAGAAAAGCTTTTGAGGAAGCCGAGAAAAATGCTCCTTCCATCATCTTTATTGATGAGATCGACTCGATTGCACCCAAGCGAGAGAAAACAAACGGTGAAGTCGAAAGGAGGATTGTGTCACAGCTTTTGACTCTCATGGATGGGTTAAAATCACGTGCTCATGTTATTGTTATGGGTGCAACCAACCGTCCCAACAGCATTGACCCAGCTTTAAGACGTTATGGTAGGTTTGATCGGGAAATTGATATTGGAGTGCCGGATGAGGTTGGCCGTCTTGAAGTTCTACGTATCCATACCAAGAACATGAAGCTGTCTGATGACGTGAACTTGGAAAAGGTTTCAAAGGAGACACATGCATACGTTGGTGCAGATCTTGCTGCTTTGTGTAGTGAGTCTGCACTCCAATGTATCCGTGACAAGATGGATGTGATTGATTTGGAAGATGAGACCATTGATGCTGAAATTCTCAATTCAATGTTCGTGACTAACGAGCACTTCCAAACTGCACTTACCACCAGTAACCCATCAGCTCTCCGTGAGACTGTTATCGAAGTTCCTAATGTCAGTTGGGAAGACATTGGTGGCCTTGAGAATGTTAAAAGAGAGCTCCAAGAGACTGTTCAATATCCAGTGGAGCATCCTGAAAAGTTCGAGAAGTTTGGCATGTCACCATCTAGAGGAGTTCTTTTCTACGGTCCACCAGGGTGTGGGAAAACTCTTCTGGCCAAGGCTATTGCCAGTGAATGTCAAGCAAACTTCATCAGTATCAAGGGTCCAGAATTGCTTACAATGTGGTTCGGAGAGAGTGAGGCCAATGTTCGTGAGATTTTCGACAAGGCTCGTGGTTCTGCTCCTTGCGTCCTGTTTTTTGATGAACTCGACTCTATTGCTACCCAGGTTTGTTTTGCGTTACTGTTTACATATCGTTTCGACATTCGCTATTTATTTTATAATAACCTAAGACTGTTTTTTCTGTGTACAGAGAGGAGGTAGTCAAGGAGACGCTGGAGGTGCAGCCGATAGAGTGTTGAATCAACTTCTGACTGAGATGGACGGTATGTCGGCTAAGAAGACCGTGTTCATTATTGGTGCTACCAACAGGCCTGATATCATCGATTCTGCACTTTTGAGGCCTGGTCGTCTTGATCAGTTGATATACATCCCTCTACCTGACGAGGGGTCTCGTTACTCGATCTTCAAGTCAGCATTAAGAAAGTCTCCAGTTGCCAAGGACGTGGACCTTCATGCTCTCGCTAAGTACACCCAGGGTTTCAGTGGCGCTGATATCACTGAAATCTGCCAACGTGCATGCAAATATGCCATCCGTGAAAACATCGAAAAGGTGAGTCTTATAAATAAGTAAAAATATTATTAAAGAAAATGTTACCCCAGAAACTGTGCTTTGATAACTATTTTGGTATAAACACAATTTAGATAATTTCAAGCTATCATTATAACTGATGCTAACTTTCAAATGTATTTGTAGGATATCGAGCGAGAAAAGAGAAGAAGCGAGAACCCAGAGGCAATGGAGGAGGACGTGGAAGATGAGGTGCCAGAAATCAAGGCTGCACATTTTGAAGAGTCAATGAAGTTTGCACGCAGGAGTGTAAGTGATGGTGACATCCGTAAGTACCAGGCGTTTGCTCAAACACTACAGCAGTCAAGAGGATTTGGTTCTGAGTTCAAGTTTGCAGAGACGAGTAGTGCTGCTGCTACTGGTGGCTCGGACCCTTTTGCTGCTCCTGCAGGCGCAGCTGATGATGATGATCTTTATAACTAGTTATCCAGTAATCTTATCTGCATTTCGTACTCTCTTTATGCCATTAAAATACTCTTTATTTTTGAACTTATGTAATTTATGTAACTTTATGGTATCGCCGTTCACAAGACTTATTTCCTCGTTGGTTGGTACTTAATAGATGAAAAACGTTTCCACAAGTGTTTTGTGAGCTTATGGATGTCTGTAAATGGTCCAACTCTTTACCTCCGAATGGAAAAGTTCCTTCCAAATTCAAACTCAGATTCCGCTATAGTTTTTATACTGTTGCATTTAGCATTTAGCATTTATGCTGGTTGTAGAATTCAGGGAGTCTGAAAATTTTGTTCTTTTTTCCAGTTAAATAGAACATTAGAAAAAAATCTTATGAAATTCGCCAAGTGGAGTTTAAAATGTGGTTTGAGCATTAGGCTCAACACAAACGTGGTACAGAAAATCCTGTTTTCAAAGAATCCCGGTTGCACCATCAAAGAAGAAACGTTTGTTCAGGTTGTTGAATCTTTTAAGGCTTGTAACATATGTTTTTCACCAAAATTTTTAGATCAATAAGCTTGTGGATTAGCCTTGAATGAACACTTTTTGCCCACTTGTTAACAGTTAAGGAATGTCGAAAGCGTGCACTATAGAAAAATTTACATCTAAAGAGTGGAACTGTGACGCGGAAACTCAGAAAATGCGTATAGAAAATCAGTTTAGCTGTGAAATGAATCACATTTTTGGTTTGTGTTTGAATCGATATTAATTTGAGTCATAGGTGAAATTTGTGAGTTTTAATTCATCAGGGTGTTAGAGTGATACCCACATGATAATTTTTTGGATTGTATATTGGTCAATCAATACATTTGATGCCCACATGACCTTTCTTCGTCTTAAAACTGTTGGAAAGCAGCCTTCCTCACCCTCGGTCATGCTCACAGAAAACTCACAACTGAACAAAACATAAATTTAGCGACTCTCATGTGCTCACATGTTTTGGGTTTTCTGTGTATTATATTAATATGGAAAACTGATGACACTTACAATAAAATACATGCTCCCTATTTATAGACTAACAAACAAATAAAACAAATACAACATGCTGCTATCCCACGTCCTCCTTTATTGCCTATTCTAATGCCATGCAAAATATTCAACCCCATGACTCCCTAATACACGTCAAAACACAAAGACTTCGGTATACCCCACTTTATTTTATTCAAATGCTAAATGGAGCAACCCACTTCTGAGATCCATACCCACTGAACCATGACCCGTGGACACAGCCCATCAAGATTAAACCCAACAAAAACAACAAAATTTCCGTCTTCATAAGGCGTCAAAATAAAAAAGTAGTCTCAGATTATGACTCTCTTGGTGTAATTTTTTGTCAGCTCGATGATTTACTTATTTGACGCATTTAGTCATTACACGGGTTGATATGCGTCGTGTTTCATCTTTGGGTCATCAATGGTCGCGTTACTCAAATTCAGTCGGCAACATGGCATCTGTAATTTTAGGCATGATAACAAGAATGTTTTTTTCTAATCAGTTACGTATTTTCTTATATATTTACTCCTTGCACTTGCAATCTAAAGTATCTTAGCGATGAGTTTTATGCCTTAAAGGCTTAATTTATGACAAATTATAGACAACGAGGTTTGCGAACTCGCGCTTCGCCGCGGGGTGTTTGCGTACTGTGTCGTTTTACGATTATTGCGAGGTTTTACGTTAAGGACTAACTTTGCAACCAACGGATAACCTCATGGACTATTCTCGTAAGGATAATTCACGAACATGAAGGATTAATTTCGTAAAATTTGTGTTGAACTATTTTTTTTATATTATTATAGTTTTTTTATAAAAATAAAAAATAAAAAAGAAACGGTCGTTACCTAACGACCATTAGGTAATGGTCGTTACTACTGTTCATATTACTGTTCACATACACTTAATATTGTTCATTGTTTTTTTTTTAATTTTTGTCTTGGAGCTTAACGGTTGTTATGGGCCCTAATGACCTCTACCTTTTGTTATATAGTAGAAATTCTGACGCCACCACTAATATTTACAAAAGAATTTCCACAAAATGAGTTGTAAGTTGTAACAATATAAGTGAAAGAAGAATGTTATAATTGGTAAGTGTCTTGCCACATTATTTTGAAGAAGTTTTTTTTAGACATTATGTGGTTCTAGCAATTCTCATTTTTTTATATGAAAACTAACTGTTAGATAACTAGAAAATTACTTGTAAACATGTTCCAGTTATTTTTTTAGCTGGGTATTTACTTGTAAAGTGACCCTAAACAAAATGATAATTGATTCGAGCTATCTCAATTGTTAGTATGATTGATCTTGATTCATAGTAAGTTAGAATTAGCATACCCTCCGGTCTACAGAACTCATTAATTAGATATGTAACCTGTGAAATCTACACTAATCGTCCACCTTTTCTCGATTCTGTCTAATGCTTTCGCCTTTGTATTATCTAGCTTGAGCAACAATGATAAGGTCTCAACTGATTTTCATTATCGATATGACAAAGTTGATTATCATGAGAGGTAAAAGGGGGTGTTTACTTTTCCTTTACTCCTTATTGGGGTGAGTGGTAAGCTCAAATCTCTTAAATCCTCTTATTTGATAGACACACCAAAACCTCTCTTCTCTCATTAAGAGGTAAATAAGACATTTTTACCAAAACCCACTTAAATATAAAATAAATAAAAAAAGAGTGGTGTACATATAGTTTAGACAAAACCAAGTTCTAAGCAAAATGATATGACATGTAGATATTTTGGCGCATGATGGGGTATAGTGACGCAAGCAATGGCGTGATGACGTGGCCCTTGTGGCGGCGTACTATACCACGTTCTCCAAACAAGTTCAACATAACGCAAAAATCTACAAACTATAGTAACCCGCTCACTAATCATCGTTTATACAAACCCTACAGGACTAAGTGAATAAGGAACCAACCAAAGACTACCAACTCATATCAAACATAAGCAATGCAACAAAAACATTTAGTGAGCAAACAAATGCATTGTAAAGAAAAGATAAGAAAACTGGACATGATTACCAAGAATTGCAACTTCTTGGAGAGTAAAACAAGTAAACAAAGTTCCTGAAGCCAAAAATGCTGGACGGGGGAGGACAAAAAGTGAAGCATTGACAATATAAGGTACAATATTCAGGCAAAACCAATAAGACGAAAAAAAGAGCAGAAGGCTAACATTACTGTTGAGTACACAAGTCAAAATACCTCTTGGTCCATTCGATCAAAATTAACAACAGAAAATATTCAACTATCTTATGTTTTGACATGTTAATTCATCTTACTAATCAACTCGTTGATTTGATCCTCACGATTACCAGAATCACCTCCATTCTTGAACGGCTTTTTCTTACCCTGCAATACCTTGTTATCCGGCTTGTTCAGGTTGAAAGGACACAAGAAACTGCAGACTTCCTTAAAATGTGGACCCACATTCCCAATCTCGTTAACAATGTCTTCTATGCATATAATTTTGTGCTCACCCATTGCCTGCCATAGACAATATCTCAAATTAATATCTATAAATCTTGAAAAAGACAGAAACAAGAAGACCCGTGAAAAACAAATCATATACCTGTTCAATGATGTTATTGTCTGTCAAAGGAAAGACCTGTTTGTTAACTTTTGCCAAACCCTTCTTGTATATCAGCTCGTTTACACTCTTGAGGTTAGGGTACCTTTAAAATGTCAAAAAATACCAAGTGTTATGTAAGGCACCATAATACTTTCACGTTTTTTAAAAAAGGTCAAACAGTCTCTTATATAAATCACTTACCCATAAGTCACATACGGTTCCACTTTCTGTAGAATTTCCAATACTCTCTCATTTGCCTTGACAAAAACGCCAGTGAACACCCTCCTCAGTCTTAGAGAGTACAAGTGTTTCCTTGTTTGTGGACACATGTCGTTCTTACTAGAAAAAAGAGAGAACATAAATTATAACACTTGAAGGAAAAAACAATGGAGCATAACCATTGCCAAAGAGTAATGAAATATATTGATGACGGACCCTTGAATACGTATGACGAACAGGAGCTTTGACCGAGGGAACATAGATGCTTTTACTGGTCGCTTTCCTCGATGTTTCATTTTGATGAGATCAGCTTCCTGGACCATAAAAAAGGCGAAAAATGGTTATAACAAACCAATTTCAGGGTAAAATCAGTAAATTAAAATGGTACTAGTAACTCCCATTTTGGTGTAAAAAAGTTTACTTTATCACGGTATTCTCTGATAAACTGTTCGGGCTTCTTGATAACAAAATTATCACTTTTGGACTTCTTAACCCTTTGTTCCAACTGCTCTTTCCTTCTATTTGCCCAATCCTCATTGTTCTTCCTTTTCTTCAGAACAGTCTCGGAAATAAAGTTAAGCGGCTTTGGTTCTTCTTCAGCCATTATGGTTGATTCTACCTGAAGCCATATAAGAAGTTTAGCATATGTCCAGCGATATACAACGAAGTAGAATGCTTTTAGATATGTCAACAGACAGCAGACCAAGTTACAAATTTTATTAATTTAGCATAGCATGGCATGTAGGTTCTACTTCCTAACTAGAACACCGAAAAATACTTAATCTCCCTCCTCGACATATTAAACAAAATAGTGTCAACATAGTTATTATCAATGTAGCAGCCAATAACTAAATATTAAATTCAAGGTAAAACTATCATTTATATAAAGCAAAAAGACCATAACAAATAAGTAAAAAAATCACTTATTTTCTAGACTTTGAATTTATACAAAACTAAAAGACAATAATTAATATTGTGAATAGCTTGACTTTTTTTTCTAAAGAGTAATAAAAAGCAAATATCAGTAAATGTATTTTCAATCCTCTGAACAACTACAAACTATATAGGTTAACAAAAATAAAAGGAAGAAATATAATATAATTGTAAACAAGTTATTGTTTAGATAATTACCGGCAGAAAAAGAGAGGCTGAACCTGAACCTGTAGAAGAGAAGAACAAAAATGTTAGGGTTCGTTTGATATACACAGTAGTTATCACGAGGGACACACAATTCAGCAATTACTTTCAAAAGGCCCAATTCGGCCCATTACTTGTTTTGTATGGGCCAACATGCGGGTCCAATACTCTCATCGGTTCGGTTAATTTTTTTTTGGTAAAATCAAAAATTTACTCAGAGCGAATTCAAACTTAATTAAACGGAATCAAATAACTGAAAACGAAAATTAAAAACCCGAATTACATCATTATAATTATTTATTCATTTTTTTATATAGATTTTTACCACCAAAAAGATTTTTAACTTTAAAAATTATTATATTTATAATAGGAAAGAGTTTTAAATTTTTATATATAAATATATATATATAAATTCGGTTTTCGATTTTCGATTTAGGTTGCCAAAACCATAACCGAACAAAAACCAAATATTTAATTTGGTTCGGTTCGTTTTGACAAATTCAGTTCGGTTATTTTTATTCGGTTCTAATGACGTGTCTTAAATTCCCCCGACTTTACTATTTATTACGTAGAAAAGCTTATTAGGTAGACAAGCAAATCCAAAGTGTATGAATATTTAATGAGATGTAATTTCATACACTTTTCGAGGTCATTTAACCCCTAAAATCATGCAAATATGCTCGTTTATTGTATTAAGTCATTTCGTTCAGGTACTGGGGAAACATTTGATGGAATACACGTGACTTGAAACAGATAATGGATTTGTTTCTATCTTTTGTTGAATCTTTTTTCACGGCTCGATAGATAATTTGATAAGCCAATGATTTTTTACTGTGTCAGATACGGTTTACAACTGTTAACTAATCGATTAGATAAATTGGATCGTTGGTGAAGATGATTCTCTGCAGTTTTTTTTCTGCTTAGTACCTCACCGGGACTATGAGCGTTAAAGGGTTAAGAATCTGTTTTATTTTTATAGTGGCTTAAATCACTCATTTTGGCTTTTTTACCCCATAGTCGATTTGGAGAAGAGAAACGGAGCTTTTTGATGTATAAAATTTTTATAAAATTTTTCGAAGTATAAATATTTTTTTCGAAGTATAAATATTTTTATAAATTATATAGTTTTTATTTTATAAAATTTTTAAAAATATATATAAAAACGGGGCAAAAAGACAAGGACAAAAATACCCTCATGTGTGACACACGTGGATGGGGTTAACGGAACTTAACTAAGAAAAGTAACGATCGTTAGAGATAGGGATGAATGGTGTTACATAGTTTGTTTTTAAGAATTAACGAGGCAAAAAAAAAAGATCAGTGATGACCATAGAGATTTGGCCTAAACCACAGGGACGAATCGTGTAATTTACTCTTTTTTTTTTAACGGCAAAAATTTATTAAACTAGCAAGGAGCTAGAAAACAATTACAAGGAAATAAATTGGGGATTTTTTAACCAATCGTCCCAAGAAAGCGTCGTATGACAACGACTTTTACACCAATTGAAAGCACAAAAAACTATAGCATCAAAAATTTCCGAACGTCTTGGAGGAGATTCTTCAAAAATGATCCGATTCCTAAAGTTCCAGATAAACCACCAAGATACGAAGAACACTCCCTCCAACATAGCTTTGACCTTAGAGGAGAACTGAATCGAAAGAATCCAAGACTGCCACTCTTGGAACGATGACCAGTCATGAGGATCTAAGCCCCACCATCTGCATATGCGACGAAGAACAAGCTGAGCCAAATCACAACGGAAGAAGATGTGGCAAACATCTTCCTCGCAGACTGAACAAACCGGACAAAGAGACGACTCAATAGTGATGCCTCTGCGAATCAGATTAACTCGAGTCGGTAAACAATCTTGCCGAGCTCGCCAAGCGAAGATGTTAACCTTAATAGGGATGTATTTGATCCATCTAGTCTGGGCAGCTTGATGCGGAAGGAAAAGATCATCAATGTAGTTACGAATCTCCTTAACCCGGAAGTTACCATCGCTAACCAAATCACAAACCCATCGATCACCTGAATTCGATAAAGTCACCGAATCCATCAAAGAAGTCAAATCAGCCAACAGATGTTCTTCGATACCACCCCGAGCATTTCTACGGAACGAAATATCTATCGGAGCACTAAGCTTAACAGCCACCGAGGCTTCTTTGTTCAGGTCCAATGCGAACAAGCGAGGAAATTTGACACGAAGAGGAACGTCTCCGATCCAACAATCGAACCAGAATCTCGAATCATCACCATTACCAATGCGTTTTTTACAATGCGACCAGAAATCAAAACCTTTCCCTTTTAACTTATTGACTTCCCTCATTATTGAACACCAGTTAGAGGATAGACTAGTCGAGTGAGTTTCCACCGAAGAACCATAAAGCGCACGAATGACTTTATACCATAACGAGCCATCTTGGGATACAAAACGCCAAACCCATTTGAGAAGGAGGGCACGGTTAAGAGCAAAAAAACTCGAGACTCCTAAACCACCATGTTTTTTTGAAGCTAAAACCTTATTCCAAGCGACCCATGTAACTTTTTTTTCCGACTGGTCCGCACCATTAAAAAACCGGCTGCGGATAGACTCCATAACCTTCAAGACACCTGTAGGGACTTTAAAAATGGACATATTATAAATCGGCGATGCCCCAAGAACGGATTTCAAGAGAGTTAGACGACCGCCTATCGAAAGGGTTTTCACCTTCCACTTAGAGAGGCGAGATCTAAGCTTAAGAATAACGTCATCCCAAGCCTTAATACGAGAAGAGTATTCTCCCACCATAACGCCTAGATAGCGTTTTTTTGTCTTTATTTGTTGTCTTCGTTTTTTTGTCAGAATACTTTTTTTGATTTTTTATATGTTGTATCTTGGCTTATTTGTTTTCGTTTGTATATTCTTTAGTTTTCTTTTTGTTTGTTTTTTTTGGTGTCTTTCTTTTTTGCTTTTTAATTGTTTTGTTTTTTTGTTTGTTTTTTTTTCTTCGTTTTTTCAGTTCTTTCTTGCGTGTGCTAAATTTTTTTAAAGTTATGTGTTTAAAGGTTTTTTTTTTGCTATTTGGGTTTTTTTTTAATATAATTTTATGAGATTTGGGTAAATATGTGTTAAGCAAGATTGTTCCGCGGCGTTGATTCTCGGGCGTTAATTTTTTTTTGTTTATTGTATTTTGTGCGGCTTTTTATTTTTTCTTTTGTGTTTAATTGTTTTTTTTATATGGGATTATGTGTTGGGCTGTCATGTCGTGGGTATTTTTTTTACCCTGAATATAAATCATTACTTTTGTAAAAAAAATTTTATTTTTGTGCCGAGCAAAAATTTTTATTTTTTTTATTTTGTGCCCAATAGTTTCTTTTTTTATTATAGGCTTATGTGTTTGGTCTCATGTCGCGGATATTTTTTGATCTGAATAAATAAGTATTTTTGTAATTTTGTTTCCTATTTTGTGCCGAGCAATTTTTTTTAAAGTTGCGTAGTTAAGAAAAAGAAAAACCAAAAAAAAAAGTGTCAAATGGGCCGACCAAAGTGAGAGGCCGATGGGCCGGTTACTGTAGCAGTATGTCAAAACGACATAGTTTTATAAAGGTTGTTTTTTTTTTGCTATTTGAGTTTTTTTTTAATATAATTTTATGAGATTTGGGTAAATATGTGTTAAGCATGATTGTCCGCGCGTTGATGCGGGCGTTAATTTTTTTTTTTTGTATTTTGTGCGGCTTTATTTTTTCTGTCTCGTGTTTAATAGTTTTTTTTATATAGGCATATGTGTTGGGCGTCATGTCGTGGGTATTTTTTTATCTGAATAAATCAATACTTTTGTAATTTTTTTTCTTATTTTGTGCCGAGCAAATTTTTATTTTTTTTATTTTGTGCAATAGTTTCTTTTTTTTATATGGGCTTATGTGTTTGGTTTCATGTCGCGGATATTTTTTGATCTGAATAAATAAGTACTTTCGTAATTTTGTTTCTTATTTTGTGCCGAGCAATTTTTTTTTAAAGTTGCGTAGTTAAGAAAAAGAAAAACCCAAAAAAAAAGTGTCAAATGGGCCGGCCCAAAGTGAGAGCCCGATGGACCGGTTACTGTAGCACTATGTCAAAACGACATAGTTTTAACTGAAATATAGTATATGTATATAATGAATGAGAGTAAGTTTCATAAGATGTTACATGTGATGTAAAATATGTGAGATGTTAGACTACGAAAACTGCAGAGAAAACTGCGAAGGAAGACATCTCAGAGACATTTGCAACATCACTCTTCATCCTTATAAAGGAAAGCAAAAAACTGGATAAACAAAATTGGATCAATGATCTGGAATTTCAGTCCTATAGCAGAGCCCAATCACATCTGATACACGAACCTTTGTTGCTTATTTCTTATCACTAGACGGACCTTCTTGTGTAGCCTTTTGATTGTCAGTCTGTTGTGTTTCCTGCTTATTTGAAGCGTGTTTATTCGAACAGTCTTCAACTAGTCTTGCCTGTAAGCTGTGTTTTGCCACATTCGTGTTGTTATTCTGAAACTTTAATGCTTCGTTGGGTTTTGGATTCT
>BQNB010162678.1:0-14533 GCA_026074375.1 Tanacetum coccineum | reverse complement strand
CAACAGCTTTGACCAACAGCAGTATTAATCATTCTTCTAGCAGTATTAACTAACTCTGGCAGTACTAAGTATGTACTGGTAGTACTAACTCCATTAGTACTATTAGTTATACCTTGACAGTATTAACTCTTGTGAAAATTTATTCCCAATAATCCTCCCCTAAACTTGTGATTTATCTTCAAATCCCAAGTTTCTTCAGGATTAAATCTTCTTGACTTCTGATAATGATTCTTTCAAACACTATGCTACTTCTGCACTTGAGATATGATAAACCTTAGAAGCTCAAAAGCCTATGAACTCTCATGATCAACCTCTAATTTCTTTTTCAACATCTTGGAAATCATCTCTTGACTTAGAGGGTATTTCTTCTCTGTCAGCATATGTATGGCTTAGAGGGTTTTTCAACTTAGAGGGTTTTTTCAACTTCTGCATCAATAAAATGTGAATACCACAAAAATCATATAAACTCCAGCTTATCACATTGTATTCATGTTGATTCTTCCATATCACATCTTCTTCATCAGGCTCAAATAAAGTGTACAGATCTCCCCAAAGCATCAGATCATATCCTTCAGGTCTTGAAGCACTATACCTTTCTTTGACTAATCTATACAAGTCTTCAACATCTTGTCTATCAAAGTCTTCTAGCATTTCACTCAAAACCTTGTAGTTCTTGGAACTGCCATCTCCTCTGAAAATTTGATAATACATGAAATTTTTAGTCAATGTGTAAGTCTTCCAATCCACAATTAGATACTTTGTAGAGAGAGATTCAACATCTTCTACAAACTCTTCTCTTGGAATGATATCTAGAAACCCTTTGAGTTCTTCCTTCTCAGCATCTTCTTCCAACTTTTGTCTCTTAACAATCCTTCTTTTTCTTGGAAGAGATTTCTTTCTTTTTACTCCAGGTTCTTTAACAACTTCTTTCACTTCCTCTTGTATATCAGCATCTTTTTCTTCAATCTTTTCAGGAGACTTTATCTTTTCACTTCCATGCTCCATATCTATAGGCTCAATATGTTGATTAAAATCCCAAACCTTTTCAAAGATTGGCCTAATCTCATTATAAGACATACCCTTAAAATCACTAATCTTGTAGTTTCCCTGATTCTTCAAGTATTTGATCATGTTTTTCCTTGCTTGAGCAACTGTCTTTGGCTTCATCTTTAGAGCATGATACCTTATGACTGAAGGATCATTCCAATCTATCTTCTTAGATACCTTGGCTTCAGACATAACTCTTTGTCTTTCCTCTTCATCCCACTGTCTAGCAATCTCTTCATCTCTTGCAATCTGTGCCCTTTGTTCTTCATTCATTTGTTCTTCTAGTCTCATGGCTTCAGCAAAACTTAATCTTTCTTGATCAAGCTCTTTCTTAGACTTCTTCTTGGGCTTAGACTATATCATTATTGCTTTTCCCTTGTCTTGTCTTGTCCTTTGCTCTTCACTCCTTCTTCTATAAGTGACAATTCTTCCAGCAGTACTAATATCTTCCTCAGCAGTACTAACTACTGGAACTTCACTAGCAGTACCTTTTGTTGCACCAGCAATACTAACTTCAGCACTCCTTTTCTCACTGCTTTCTTGATCTTGAATTACTTTTGTAGGAGTCACATCTTGAATCCATGTTCAGTTCAATAACTTTGCTTTCTCTTAAACTTTTGCATCAGATAATATCCTCCCCTGTTTGGAAGAATCATCTGCAATGTCTTTATCATCTGAATGAACAATTTCAGCTCTCCTCCTTGCTTTCCCATCTTTGGTTGAGCCTCTAGCTTCTTGACCCTGAGTATGAGCTTAGTAAATGCAGAACTGTAGGTTTGCTTTGTTGTCTTCAAGTCATCCTCCAAAACTCCAATCCTGTCAAATAGTTTGGTAACCAAATCTGTCAATTCATTGAGTTTCAATCTACCCTCATCACTTCTATGTGAGTGAACAACATGGATAGGTGATTCATTGGGTGTAGGAAGATGGTGTTCTGCTCCAGGTGATGGTTGTGTTGGTGCAGCAGTGATATGTTCAGGTGTAGGTGAAGGTGCAGGTGAAGGTGAAGGTTCAGGTGAGTGGGAAGGTGAGGATGTGATTCTTGAAGGTGAAGTGGAAGGTTCAGTAACATCTAGCATAGTAGGGAATAGAGCAACTTCCTGGCCTGAAAATCCCTTTGTAGGCTACCAGCTGGAGCACTAGAATTAGGGCAGGACCACATACAAACCTGGGTACGCATACCCATCCGCTCCAATAATCAGACAAATACTAGGTAGCCATACACATCTGATCTGATAATCACACAAATACTAGGTAGGCGTACCCATCCGATCTAATAATCTCACAAACACTGGGTAGGCGTACCCATCCGATCCAAACAATCATGCATCACATAATATTCACATAGCAGTCATAAGCACATAACTTGTCCAAAAAACAAAACCACATTTCGCACAGATCAATTCAAAACATTTCAAAACACATTTGAGTATCATTTTCCCCCAACGGAAAAACCAGTAAAAAGTGGGGCTACGAGAACTCACCTCAAGCAAGTCTTTAGCAACCAAATCTCAATCACACAAGCAAATGCAACGACGCCCGCACACGACCTAGTCCAGTTAATGTCCCAATTTAATCATCCAATTCCAAAATAATCTTCACGTTTGATGCATAGAGTTTAGACGCGTTGTACAATTACCCAAAACAATTTAGTGGTGTGATGGTTGACGACTTAACTCCATAATCATATCAATCTCATTCCTCGATAATACATACTTATACTATTTAGCGTAAATAGATAAGTAATATAATAAATATTTATAATTATTAATTATAAATATATCTCGACAAGTCCATTCGGTACAAAAAAAAACAACCTTAGCACTTCAAAATAATCAGTTATAAGTTGAAAATGAAACTATACTCATAATAAACACTTTAGAGAAATGTTTTCGAGAAAAATTATATTTTCGTCTTTTAGTGCATTTTTATTAAATATAAATAAAATAAAATAATTAAATATTATTTTATTATTTAAAATCAAAAATCATGTTTTTAAGGAAATTTCTAAGTATAAACTTTTTATGAAATTTTGACATGACCCGTATGTTTATACAATGTTTTCCGAGGTTTCAAACCTTATTTTCTTCAATTTTCACAAATTCGACACTTCTCGCCAAAATTCCAAAATCTCAATCTTTAACGCTTACCAACACTTTTTCTCCAAAATCTCATTCAATATCACTTCGTAAATACATTTCCTCTTTCAAAAGTCCGTCAAAACTCTCATAACTACTAAATATCGCCTATTGGGCTTTAAGGCCCAACAAGGGTCCATTAGGACATTTATAAGTCCAAAATACAATTTAAGTCCAAAACCAAGGTCCATTTACATATATAAGTATATACTTATATGTAGAAATAATCCGGACCACAATAAGCCCTCCCATTAAGCCGTGGCTCAAATAGACTTATTGGGTTGTGAGTCCATAAATTCCAAAATACGTATATTAAGCTTGTAAATAAGCTACCAAGCTACGTATCGCATTTGGTTACTACCATAAGCCTAAAAAATAGTCCACAACATACGGCATAACAAAAAAAAAATCAAAATCACTTTCCTAGTGATTTTGGGAAGTAGTTCGTGGCATATAAGCTTAAAATAAGCAAAGAAATAACTTAAAAATAAGCTCGAATAAGCTATACAATCTACTATCAAAAATAAGCATTCTAGCATCGTATATTATTCAACCATCACAACTACGACATCAAAACTACAAAAACCCTCTTTTTCTTTTTCTTATTACACGAACCAAACACCCCCTTTTTTCTTTCGTTCGCTTTCCAAAATATTAACATTTTATCTCACGATCAACTTGTAAACTAACATCTATGCATCAAAATAAACCCAAAAGGACAAACTGAAATTTAAATTTGAAAACTTACAAGAAAATCTTTAAATTTGTAGATTTTGACACGAACCAGACAACCCAAACGTTGTTTAAATGAATATCCAAACACTCTTATGAACCCGGAATATCATGTTTTTGATCAAAGTTGGAAAATTTATGATGGATAGTGGTTTTGGGTGGCGGACGACTAGCACACACACACACACTCTTATGTGTGTATTTTTTTTAAAAGTGAAATGATAAGGATTATGGGAAAAATGGCATCTTATGTGTACATCTTTAAACAAAGGAGCTAAAATTAAGCCTCCTTGTCTCTCTTGATTGCTATGACCGGCCATAGGATCCAAGGGAGTCCCGGGCCTTTCTTTTCGTATCGGGATCACTTAATTACTCATAAAACTCAACCATGAAATTTACCCCAAAGTTAAATAGCATTTTTATTCACTTTAAAAATACTTTTCCATTAACCTAGAGTATTTACACGACATATTTTCACTTTACACCCTTCAAAAATAAATTTGGACATTAACAGACTGTCGGACTTTTATTTCCGGCATTTCTCAAAATTCACGCAAACCACCAGAACTTACGGTAGTAAAATCACATGAGTTTTGACTACTAATATACATTCCCATTTGCAATGTGCAAATTTCCAACCGCACCAAAGATAGAAAATGACACAAGACTCGGGAAATACAAACTTTACACTTTAAGCAACTAGCAACTGTAAATTAAACTTAATCTAACAGGGTAGGTTAAGGTGTAAGGGTGTAACGAAACAAATAGTTGGTGTAATTCCTAAAGGATTGGCTCTACGGGTTGTTCTAGTGGATCTTCACTCTAAAGATGAGAGTGGAAAAGGGTTTAAACGGGAGGTTAACTAACCGGTGTAGTTAGTTAATAAGCAACATGTAAAGGCGATTTGGGTGTAATCCTAAGATTTACCAATTTAAACAAGTTACTCTAATTAAATCCATAATACTCATTATTGTGGTCTCGAGTAGATATACCAAGCCAAGTTCTAAAGTCTACAACATCACCGGCACACTCATATTTTGTGGAATTTGGGTAAACATTTGGAAACAGAAAGGTTAAATCCTCACAATATCTAACAAGGGTTATTATGTGCGGGTTATGTATCAAGTAATTTCACAAAAGTATGCTTGAAATTTTTTAAATTTGAGCATAATTTAACATTTTTGTTGTGAAAAATAAGACAAGTAAATATTCTAATTCCATCTCTCCACTTGAATTATACAACGTCCTCATTGTATATATAAAATATTAAATACGGTAATTTAAAAAGAATTAGAATGAGAAACTCCCCTGATATTTTCTCGGTAGATTCTCCAAGTTACATTTATTGAGCAAGATTATGTTGAACAGCCGCCTTGAGGTTTCAAGACTCCAACACTTTAAGATTTCTAGATTCGTAAATTCTCCACCAAAATTCGTCGATATTTCTTTCTCGAGGTCCTATGTAAAATATAGGAAAAACAGGTGCATTCCTATCTTGGTACCTACGGTTAATTTAAACTAATCTAAACAAACTAAATGCGGGTCAGAATGTGGATACGGCGTATCAAATGAATGAATACGACGTATTCACAGAACTGACAATAATGTTTTTAAAGTGCAATAAAAATAAAGACTGATAACGTCCAGATAATCAATACACCGTATGGTATGGGGCGGATACGCCGTATTGATGTCTGGGAAGACAGACTCGATAACAAAATTAAATAACAATTCAGGTTGTCTCCCGGGAAGCACTTTTGTTCATAGCGAAGTCTTTAAGTTAGACTTTTCTTCATCTTCCTTTTGTTTGAAATCATCCCCATTCTTTCATTCATTGTTAATATCCTGTTTGGTTTTGTAATATGAACTACGTTGCTGAACTTACTGCTAGGCTTTGTTCTATTATGCACAAACAAACCAAAAAGTCATATCATGACATATATATACTAAATGCTAGAACCTGTTTTAGTGTTAGATACATCAAGATATGAATAATAATAATAAATGTACAGATAGATATAGATAAGAGATAAAAGTAGGAGGGATCATGGGTCTGGCTGTTGTTGGTCCTACTGAGCTGCAGAGGTGCTGGCACCGTTAGTCCTCTGCCTAGTTCGTCTCTGGAATGATACATGGGTCTGAGAATATGGCGTGTAGGTAACTCCTGCCCTGTTTATCATCCATCCTAGGCCAGTTATAGCCCATGTACTAAACCTGAAAAAATCATGAGCCACCGCGTCAATCACCTCGCGCTGCTCAGTCAATGCCCCGCGTATCTCTTGCACATCCTCCTCTAGTCTGTCCATCCTCTGAGGCATGGTCCTGGCAGGAGCTGATGATGGTGGAGGTGGCTGCTGAGGTGCCTGTACGGGTGCCAGAACAGCCTGGTCACCCTCGTCAACAATCGGTGCATCCTCAGCGTCAGCAGGGGCACCAGCCGCAGCATCGGGCTGCCTCTCTGGTCTCATGGCCACCCAGGCCTATGTATCATCAAAATGCGCACAAATCTGCAGCCTCACCAGCTTTGTCATATCAATAATCGGTAACTCAAGGGTGATAACTGTCAATCCTCCCAGTATCTCTGCAGTTAGAAGCCCAAAATGCTCGGCCAATCTAGTAACAAACTGCCCTCCAGAAATATGATCCCCACTCTTCCTCCCAGCAGCATACAACCTTAAATACCTAGCCAACAAATAAGGAACGTTGACTGAGCCAACGTCCATCCCCCTCAGATAAAAAAAATCCGTCACGGTCACCTTCTTAGGTGCTTGACTCCTCCCAGTAATACTGCAAGCTATCAATCTATGGCACAACCTATGAATAGGATCCCAAATCGCGATGTAAGACGGGGCTGTGCCAAAGAAATCTCCAACAGATGAGATCCCCATCTAATAATCCCTCAGATCCCCCTTGTCGGGGATCTGTCTGGCGCTCCCGGCCCAGTAAGTACCAAATCCAGCAGTCTGCATCTCCACATCAGTGTGTAATCCCAAGGCTAGAATAAACTCTCTCCAGCTCATACGCCTCCTAGCTCCACCCAACTGAAACTGTAGAGTCCCAAGCGTATCTAAATCAAGTATAATCTGGACAAACCTAAACGTACTGAAGAACTCCAAAATAAGCTCATGAACCAACAGGCCTCTAATATCAAAAAGTCTCCTCTAGGCCTGGCTGGTGAACACACTAACACCCTGATCATCCCAATGCTCCATCAACATCCTAGCAGTCAACCCCCAAGCCATCAAATCTGGCAATCCCCTAAAATCAAATATCGGCACCCTGTGCACCTCTCTCCTATGAATCCTAGCTAATCTCCCCTAGAAATCTGTAATATCTGTATTAGAATACTCCAAACCCTCATATCTAAGAAATCTGTGTCTCTGCTCACGCGGTGGAAGAGCCATATCTGCAAAATCAATGAGGAAAGCACAAGAGTATAGAAATTTAAACCTTCTGTTCTGAGAGTGGATACGACGTATCGAATGAATGAATACGCTAGATAGGGATCAATAAGTCAATACGCCGTATTGGTTTTAGTCAATACGGCGTATGGGTCTGTGATTTCAAGATCCTAATTTTCTTAATATGCCGTATTCAATTTAATGAATACGTCATATTGGTGTTTTAAAATTGGGTAAAAATAAGTCAATACGCCGTATCCATGTTAGTGGATACGCCATATTGAGTCTGCAGAATGAAAACGAAAGGGGGTTTCCCCTATTTACCCATTTTAACCCATTTAAAACTCAACCCTTTTTACATCTATTCAGGGGGGGAACATAATAGTCCTAAGAGAATTTATCTAAGGCATATCATTAAATCCAAATCCTAACCCTAATTTAAAATTCAAAATCATAAATCAAAAAAAAGGGTGAGGCTTATTACTGTAAGATTTAGACGAAAGAAGGGGATGATAACAATAACAAACGATCTTCCAAGTTTCGGTAAAAAATTTGTGTGTGTGTTGAGTGAAAGAGTGTGGTAAAATCAGATCTGGCGTATTGAGTGGGTTTTTATACCCAAACTCGATACGCCGTATCGAGGTGAGTTAAATACGTCGTATAGGCAAATTTTGTTGACTTAGTCAACGCAAGCTAAAAGCAGTGGATACGCCGATTAGGTTTTACCTTAATACGTAGTATCCAACCTTGGAGACCAATATTCTTAAAATAAAGCAAAGAAAATGTACCTTGGCCTCCACAACATTATTGCACAATCACCATCCTTATAATACCGCTTAGGGTCGAACGGAACGCCAAACGGCGCACATAAGTTCTTAATGAGATAGTATAGCATTCCGTTTACGTAATATTTCCAAATCATGATTTTTACATTTAATTTCATGGCAAAACTTCCCATTCTGAGACTTTTAGTGATTTCATCGTGACTTGTTTCAAAAAGCATAGTTGACCCATGTGTAATTTCATTATTCTCAAAAGGCTGTATTATATCGATATCGTTATCATCATTGTCTTTTTCTGATTTTAAATCATCAGGACGAATAATGTTGAAGGGGAATAAATCATTAAAGTACAAAACATTTTGTTCCTCCTTATCATATTCAGACAATGATGTTTCATTATTCAAATCAAATTCATCGATATGTTGGGGGTTTTAAATTGGTTCAGTTAATAAATCTGATTTAGACGTTTGGTGCAATTCTTTGTATCAATGGTTGGGAAATTCTTATCAAATCTTTTAAGAGAAGTCTAATTTAATCAAAATTAACTGATTGCAGGCCTCAGGTGTTCGGCAATTGAAGTTTGTATTTTTCATTATCTTTGTTTCTGTATTATATTTTCAAATCGTTTGCTTGTTTGGCAGGAATATCATTTTATAGTGAAAAATGAGTTTTTGTCACAAATTTATTGTGTATCATCATAATCGGATCATACAAATGTTGATTATTCTATGTCGATTTCATTGTTGACAGGAATACTTACTTGAGATTTGTATTGAAGTGTATTCTGAGGTGCAAATTCATCGTTAACGACTATAGCTGGGAATTCAGCTTCCACAGAGCTAAGGTCATAAAGATCGTCATCAATCCTGATATTCCCTATGGTTGCAGTTTGCCTATTAAAACTTTTCCATGTTTATTGAGTCTTTTTCTTTTTCAAACATACTTGATATAATATTACTCCATAGTCAATGTTGTGATCTTCCTTCCTAAATCATTCTTTTCTTAGAATAAACTAATATTTAAATAAAACATAGACTTCGCGTTCAGTGAAAATGAATACGCCGCAGATCAGGTATTACATAAAACAGATAAAAATAAACAAGCAAAATAATTACACTAATCTAAATTACACTATTCCTATGGGTTTGATCCTAATCTAATGTTTAACAAACCAAAATATCAAATAAAAAATCAAGATTAATTTTTACTCTTCGGCATCGGCCGCCAAAAAAAACTTGATGTGCTAGTCGTTGTATAGGTATATTTAAGATGATTCAAGTTTTTATATTTTTTTGTTGCGACTCACTAAACCAAAATTATAAACAACATTGAACTGGCTGTTGTACCCGTGACGATCGGTAGTAGTTCGTGGTAAGTGGGGTGTCGAACACTTGAAAGCTGAGGTTAAATCTGCCATTTCATGATTAATATCTTGGTTATCTAATCTATGTTAATTTTATTTATTCTAAAACCTATGTTAAAACCTATGTCAGTATATTCCTATATTCTAACCAGGACAAAGGGGGGACGGTTTTCAGCCTATGAGCTGATACGGTTTGATTGGTTGACTACAATTAAATTCAAGCAATGTTCATCCAGCATAGATATTTATCTAAAAGATGACAAGACGCGGTTCGAACACTTCTTTTATAAGAAAAACTGTTATTAACCATTATTATTCGTTTAGATCGTTGGTTTGTTTATTTAGTGCAATGATTTCTTCTCACGGACATTGGCATATCATTTCTTAAGACATTAGGCGTCTACATCATCCATAAAAACCTAAGACACATTATTGCTTGTACAACTTAAATGCCATTTCACATAATGATCCTTATTTGCAGGTTTATATATAGCTTAGGGATTCAATGTAATGGTGATCTTGTTAAACCCTGGCTAATAGAGGTCTTTACACCACGTACCGCATTATATGGCAATCTATACATAGTAGTCCCGCTTGTCCAATATCCATTGAATCAGAACGTTAATTGTTTATTATCTAGGTCACTGCTAAGTCTACACTATCAATAATCCATTGGCAATATCAATTAACTGTTAAGCCCCCGAAGCTACCTTGACACAGACTTAGATGCACAATATTTGTGTAACTATTATTCTAGATGTATAAATTACTATATGGAGAGCTATCCTGGAATCTAGATCCGCTTGTTCTGCTTTACTAGATCCGCTTGGTCTGCTTCACTAGATCCAGTTGAATGATAGGTCGCATACAAAAGCGCGTAAACAAGTATAAATTGATAAACATAAACAAGTACTCAACGATAAATTAAAAAATCGAGAATAAACAAATACCAAACATTCAAATCTCCATAATAATGGCTAATACTCAACGGTATTAGCCTTCAAACGTCATAATAGACACGAGAGCAATTATTTAGCCAAGGTAAACTAACCGAGTTAACGAAAGTATATGGATTCCAAAAACTGAATGATTACTAAAGTATATGAAATTACACATTGTCTCCTATGGAATTGAATACGTTGCTCGACCTTTTCTGCTCTTTTTCCCTTCTAAAAATTGACTTTTGTGGTTTAGGTATCGAGAATATGATTTAGCACACTTAAAACTCGTTTTTGAGTTTTCTATTTATAAGGTCTGGAAGTCGGTTGGATACGGCGTATCCAAGTATTGGATACGGAGTATTAGGGATTTCTTGGAGTAAGGACCACGTTTGATATCTTCCAGAATATTATATTGATTCCATATCTTGAATATGGCGTATTGAGTCCTCTGGATACGACGTATTGATCTTTATTCCTCTATGGTCTTTGGTGAGTGCAGGCACGGATACGTCGTATCTTCCTTGATGGATACGGCGTATTGGTCTTTAGAATAGTAATCTTCAAAATATCTTCATTTAAGCTCCAGAATGCGCGCCTTTTGCTAAGTTTCACCAATTACTCTATAATTACAGCAATTCTCAAATATAAACGATTAAGTAACAATTCTTTGCAATAACTATAGAAAATAGGTTAATTACACGGGATAAATGATGCTATAAAATAGACGTTATTTGATGTCATCAATGATTTTAAGAAAGAAGAATCTAGAAACATTGATAGAGAAATTGCTTTAGAAAAGAAGATCAAACATCTAGATAATATTGTTTATAAAAGAGATCAATCAGCACAAACTGTTCATATGTTGACAAAACCACAGTTTTTCTATGACCATACCACTAAGCAAGCTCTAGGTTTTCTAAATCCTTTCTATCTAAAGAAAGCTCAGCAGTTGGAACCAAAGCTTCATGATGGTAATGTCATTAAGAGCACTAGTGCTATTGTGATTCCTGACTCTGAAGAAACCCTAATGCTTGCTGAAGAGAGTCATTCAAAAATGCTTTTAAAAAATTAGGATCCAATGGTATTAGAAAAGAAAGTTAATACCACACCAGTTGATTATGCTGTTCTTAACCAACTTTCTCAAGATTTTGAAAAATGATTTGTTCCACAAACTGAAATATCTGCTTAACAAGCCTTTTGGTCTCAGAATTCTATGAATTCTTTAGATCCTAGTCCTTCTTGTAGAACCACCAAAGTCAAGGTTCTAAAAGAACTTCCTAAAGTCAGCATGGTAAATACGAGTTTGAAGAAACTTGAACACCATATGTTGTAATGCATGTGGGACTTATTGGTGCTATAGGGACGAATTGAAATTCAGCCAAGTATTTATATTACAAGCAAATCGAAACCGAACACTTGTCATAAAGAATATTGCATGCATAAATATATTAGCATGTACACGTGAAATAATTTCCATGCATGCAATATGGCTTTGCTTCTGATTATCAACCATGGAGAAAACAGAATATATGTGTCGTAGGTTTTTAGGGATAGTGTGTTGTGAAACAAGTGAATAATTCAATGAGGAGGAGAAGAGGTGTTTATATAGCTCTCTAACCTTAGTTGTAGATAAACTAGAATACCCTCATAATCCTTATTACAATACATCTCTCATCCCTTATCTCCTAAATTGATTCTAAAACCCCCTTCTATAAACTTATAGGGCCAGTCACAATAGGACCCTGATGTGCTATCGTTGTATGGTATATTTAAGATGATTCAAGTTTTAAATTTATATTTTGCCTACAAAACCAAAAACAACACTTTAACGGGCAGTGTACCCGATCGATAGTAGTTTCGTGGTAAGTAGGGTGTCGAACACTTGAAGTAAGGTTAAATCTCTCAATTCAATTAATATCTTTGTTATCTAATCTATGTTAATTCTATTCTATTCTAAACCTATGTTAAACCTATGTCAGTCTAATCCTAATTCTAACGGGAAAAGGAGGTTTTCAGCCTGAGAGACTGGCATGGTTTGGTTGGTGACTACAATCAATTCAAGACACTGTTACCCACGCAAGCTAATTATCAAAAGATGAAAGAGTGGTTGAACCTTATATAAGAAAAATGTATTAACCATTATTAATCCAATTAGAACGTTGGTTTGTTTATTTAGTGCAATGATTTCTTCTCTCGAAGTGGCATATCATTCTTAAGACTTAGGCGTTACATCATCCTAAGACCTAGACACATTAATTCTGTCACAATTAAAGCATCCGCATAGAGCATCCTTATTTGCTGATTATAATCTATCTTAGAGATTAAAGCAATGGTGATCTTGTTAAACCCTAGCTTATAGAGACTTTACCTACTTACCGCTTAATGGCAATTTATACACTAATAGTCTACTTGTCCAACTATCCAATGGAATCAGAATGTTACTTGTTGAATTGTCTAGGTCACCTGCTAGTCAACACGATCAATAAACCATTGGCAATATCCAATTAACTAGTTAAGCCTGAAGCGTATCCAAGACATAGACTTAGAAGGACAATATTTGTGTAACTATTATTCTAGATGTATAAATTACTATATGGAGAGCTATCCCGGACTCTAGATCCTCTTGGTCCGCTTCACTAGATCTAGTTGAATGATGGGTCGCACACAAAATACCAAACATTCAAATCTTCATAATAATGGTTAATACCCAAGGTATTAGCCTTCAAACATCATAATAAATACAAGAGCAATTATTTAGTCAATGTAAACTAACCGAGTTAACGAATGATACCAAAAACTGAACGATTACTAAAGTATATGGAATTACACGTTGTCTTCTATGGATTGGATTGCATTGCTCAACCTCTTCTGCTCTTTTTCTCTTTTGAAAATCGACTTTTGTGGTTTAGGTATCAAGAATATGATTTAGCACACTTAAAACTCATTTTTGAGTTTTCTTTTTATAGGGTCTGGAAGTTGGTTGGATATGACGTATCCAAATGTTGGATATGGCATATTGGGGATTTCTTGGAGTAGATTTGATATCTTCCAAAATATTATATTGATTCCATATCTTGAATACGGCGTATTGAGTCTCTCTTGATATGGCATATTGATCTTTATTCCTGAGTGGTCTTTGGTGAGTGCAGGCATGGATACGTCGTATCTTCCTTGATGGATACGACATATTGGTCTTCAAAATAGTAATCTTCAAAATATCTTCATTTAAGCTCCAGAATGCGTGCCTTTTGCTAAGTTTCATCAATTACTCCATAATTACTGCAATTCTCAAATATAAACGATTAAGTAACAATTCTTTGCAATAACTATACAAAATGGGTTAATAACATGGGATAAATGATGCTATAAAATAGACGTTATTTGATGTCATCAGACCCCCATAAGGTTCGGGTTTTGTCAATTTTAGACCCTTCAGTTCATATTTAAATACTCATTTAGTTAGTTATAAAATTACAACGGTAACTAACGGTTATTTAAAACTATTACGTGAAGCATATTAAACCTTTAATAATAAATAATTATGTATTAAACGTTTAATAAACGTACTCTTCGTGTCTTAACATGTGTGCCCCCAATAGGCTCATGTATTTTCGGTCGTATAACATGCGTATTCGACTCCCACTTTCCAACAACTCCCACTTGGGAGTAGGAGTAACATACTTCATTTATACCAGCAATGAAAACGTCTAGCAACAGTCGCATTGCCATAAACTAGAAATACTTGAGATGTTATTTCAAGAAAAACTCTCAGCACAATGGTTATGTATTACTTGCTATTATCATCCCTTTGTTACAGATACCGTTAAACCATGGATATGGATCCTAACTTATTCCATATAGTTTAACTATTTAGTTTCCCGTTATAGAAGTTAATTCAGATCTACGTGCGGCCACACAATCATCTGATTAATTCTGGAGAGGCGCCAATGGTATTATACTGTAATTAGACAATTAGAGGAACTAATTCTTTATTGACTACAAGTGTTTGACTTATAATTAAAAAGTGACATCCACACATGCAGAACTTATTTGTATCTCAAGTCTAAGGATGACTTATTTAACTATTTTCGATATCTTACTCATGACAAGGATCAAAAAGTAAATATTT